>LZPO01108388.1:3206-13295 GCA_001675575.1 Neotoma lepida | reverse complement strand
TTACTAACATTTTAAAATTTGAAAACACCCCCTGAAAAATTTAGTATTTATTCTTGATTGATTCGATAGTATTGCTATTATAGAAAGTTATAATAAGTTTCTGGTAATGTTGTGCATTGCCATAATCAGAATAACTAAACTAATATCAAAGTTAAACTGCATCAGTTCAACTTCTGGTCCCACACATATGTGAAGAATCATGGATCTAAAAATGGGATATATGTAAAATTTGGAAGTTAACACATGGAACCGGCAACATAAGAAGAGCTCGTTTGTTGTTTTGCTGTTATTTCAAATGCTATATTCCAGTTAACTGGAAACAGAGATGCTCTATCATATCAGGTACTTGGAGCCAAAAGTGTACCATCACTACCAGAGTGGTTTCTCAATACCCATGTGGTAAGATTCAGTGTCAGCCCTCACTGCTAACCATGAGGCCAGTCCCCTCCATCTGATGCCTTTCTCCAGCAGGAACAAAAGAGGAACAAAAGAATCAGTCCCACCTGATTCCAAAGAGAGGTAATGTCTTTTTTAGCACACCATTCTCATGCCACTTCTACTTCTATAGTGGAAACTTAGCTAATAAGACCAAGTACTCATGTGTACTATGCACCCCTGCACTTTTAATTCTATTTGTCTTTTACTCTTTTGTCAACATTTTTTCAGTTATTGAAATTATTTTGGGGCCAGAACAAAAATATCAATTCCCCAAAACACACACACACACACACACACACACACAAGGTCATTGACTAAACTGTGTGTATGCCCATTTAACAAAAATGAAAGTTGTTCTAGGGTGATGTTAACACTCTGTTTGTTTCAGTGCAGGACAACCATAAATTTTCAGGTGAAGTTTTATTGACTGAGCTATTGGGCACAGAGGAGGTCAAATTCTAGAATGTCTACACAAATCTATCAATGATTTCCTCATTTTCCTCTAATTAAATTCTGATTTTCTTTAAAAAAAAAAAGCAAAAAATTAAGCATTATTGGTTTTCTGTCCTAGTGGGATTGTATTACAACAGTACTGATTCCTATTATATTTAAGTGCTCAAAAAGCCTTTGTTGACTTGCCCAAGGAAATTAATGTCCACACATTATTGTGACTAAAGGTCAATGAGTCCACACAATCACAGATTGCTCTGAATATTTAATTTCTATTTAAACCTTAAAAGAAATATGGCAATGGTGCTTAAAGAGGTTTTTGTTTTTGTTGTTGTTGTTTGTTTTTGCTACCAAGGGTTGATTGCAGGGTCTTAGACAGGCTAGGTAAATACTCCATCACTAAGCTGTATTCCTGGGTCCTTAAAATAATTTAAAAATATTGTTTGTGTGTGTGTGTACATGCATGCACGCACACTTGTATGCACATATGTGTGTGTGCGTGTGGGTCAGAAGATAGTTTTCAGAAGGTGGTTCTGTCCTCTGCTCAGGCTGTCACATGTGCACAACAGTGCTTTTACTCATTGAGCCATCTCAGCAGGCCTAGTGTCAACAGCGATATTTCTGAAATTCATAATCTGTAAGATAATACTTCTCAACAAACCTCTGTAAAGTATGTACAATGCAATGTACANTATACGGTAAACTGTCATCCACTGCTTAACCACANTGAGAATCTGACCCAGGAAGCAGGGTTGGTTTCTCTACTTCAGACCAAACCTGTTTAAGTCAACTGCCCTACAAAATTCCCTGTCCTGAACTCGCTGGTCCCTTGGCTCTGAAGGAGGGGTAGTAAACAGCTAAGGGTATAAAAACATCCTGCCCCTAAGAACAGCTAGAAGGCAAAGTAAAATTCCCAACAGAAGTTACTGTNTATCTTATGACATAAAGACAGCAGAAACGAGGAGCTGAATCTCACCTGTGTAGAGTGCTGTTCTGCCCAGAATGTTCCACCAGGAACCCCAGCATGGCTGGTTCAGGAGGACCCCAGTCATTCTGCAGATGACTATAAATGCCTGATTTGATATTCTACCAGGAACCCCAGCATGGCTGGTTCAGGAGGGTCCCAGTCATTCTGCAGATGATGATAAATGCCTGATTTGATACTGCCTTTCTGCTGTTACTTGTTCTTTTACTTGGAAGCCTCACTCTAGGAGACATTCTACTCTATCAAGGACTCTCAGCACAACAAAGAACTCCAGCTGTCTGCCTCCACATTAGAAATGCATCTGATTTCTATTGGGTGTTTGAACTGCCTGATTTGAAGATGTTTTGCTATCTATCTGCTGCTTCTACTGCTAATAACTATTTATTCTTTTACTTTTGCTTACTATATACTTAATAAACTCATTCAAAACCTAAGGCACATGCATCAGACCCTGGACCATACAGAACATATATGAACAGTAAATTTATTTAAATTATATTGAATGAGTTCACAGTAATTTAAATTAAATATCACCAATTTGGGTGGGTTATAAACCTAAAATTAAACTATTTCTAGTTCCAACTTTATATATTTAAATTAGTGAAAAATGGTACAGAATCTTAATACTTGGGATTGAATACTTTAATGATAGTTAATAGTTAACTGTTAATATGTTTAAGCCTTGAAGGCAAGTAAATTTCAGAAATCTTTCAATTCATTACAAATTTAGCAGTAGCAATACTAATATTCACATGATGTTGATCATTTGTCCATTTGCTCTATTAGAATTCTCAAGAGAAACAGCTCCATGGCTGCTTTTCTGTACTCTCTGCATGAGTTCCTGGAGACATCAAGAGGGTAAAAATCAGATGTTTTAAAACTAATGGAAGTTTTTTTACAATTAGGGGACTTGGTAAAATAAAGATACTAATGCCACTTAAATGATTTTTTTTATTAAGAAGTAACATTTATGAAAATTACCAAAGAAATACCTTTCATTGCACAGAGTATAAATTTGTTCTACGGAAAAGAAAACAAGGTAGAATTTACGAAGTTTTGTTAGAGGCTATATTTTTCAAAGTATTATCTCAAGAAATTTCATAAAAAAGCTATTTTTAACACAAAAATTTCTTCATTTATCTTTTAATTTGGTTTTCTATTTGAATTTTCCATTTATCTTATTTACTCAAGTGTTGAGTTATTCAATAAATAAGGACAAGCAAACTCTAACTCACTCAGATCACACCACACATGCACTATTGCTCACTCAGATCACACCACACATGCACTATTGTTCACTCAGATCACACCACACATGCACTATTGCTCACTCAGATCACACCACACATGTACTATTGCTCACTCAGATCACACCACACATGTATTATTGCTCACTCAGATCACACCACACATGGCACTACAATTCACTGGGTTTTTAGGGGGGGTTGTTTGTTTTTTGTTTTTTCCTTTTTTTTGTTTCATAATCAAATAAATGTTTCCTCTGATTATCTCCTGACCAGCTATTTTCAAGAATGCACACCAGACATGTGCTTTGGAAATCTGTGGTGACATATGGACAAAATATTTTCCCTATGGTCCCACATATCTAGTTATTATCAGTTGGGTACCTCTTCTCTTTGTTACTTTACTGCTGTTTCATTGATTTTGCGGTAGTGATATGCCTTTTCTATCATTTTCTTTGTGGCTACATAGGGTCTTACATAAAAATCTTACAGTTACCTTATATTTTAAATTAGTAACAATTTCAACCACTTACAAAGTTCTCTACTTTTCCCCAAATTCTGTATTTTTCCATCTCCCCACACACATTTCATATTATACATGTTATAAATTTCATCTCATGTACTGTATGTGAATTAACAAATTTTATGGTTATATTTTTAACTTTTAAAATTATTTACATGGTGTATGTGCGTGTGTGTGTCCAGCCTCTTATCTGAGCTCTGGAGAATAAACTTGGGTCCTCATGCCTTCACAATAAGCATTTTACTAACTGAGCTATCTCATCTCCAGCCCTAGATGGGTTCTTTCTTTCTCTCTCTCTCTCTCTCTCTCTCTCTCTCTCCTTTTCTCACCATTTTTGTCACATTTTATTCAAAATTTTGGCATTTACCCCACAATATTCCAATATTTTACTATCACAAATATAATTCCTAGACAACCAGTTCTCTGGTCACTTTAATTAGAAATCTGGAAAGCATCTTTGAAGACCTCATTTTTCTTAACTTCCTAGATGTAATTTGCCATCAAATTGAGTTATACTTCTACAAACCCCTTTGAAAACAAAAANTCTACTTTTACTAATATTCTGTAGATCATTTATTTATTTTTCTTGAAATTTTTATAAAACACTATCTTGTTGCTTGCATTCCATCTCTATTTTCTTAGTATTCACTTGTACATTATAAACATCTAAGAGCTTTAGACAGTACTGGGGGGATGGAGATATAGTTCAGTAAAGTGATTGTCTTGCAAGCAGGAGAACTTGAATTTGATTCCCAGAACCCATGTGAAAAAGTAAGATGTAATGGTTGGAGAGTGGTGAAGATAGATGGGTTCCTGGGGCTTGCCACATTAGCCTAATTGGCAAGTTCAAGGCCAGTGACAGACTCTGTCTTAAAAACCAAGGTGGGCAGTGCCCCAAGAAACAATACCTGAGGACGACTTGTGGCTTCCATATACATGCATACACACGGCACCTACATACACATAAAAACTGGCATACATGTACACACACACCAAACAAAGAGAAGCGAATTCTAANAGAGGAGAGGTAATGCAGCGCACAAGGGTAAACGCCTTTAATTCCAGCACTTTGGAGGCAGAGGCAGGAGATCTCTGTGAGTTCCAGGCCAGCCTGGTCTATACAGCAAACTTCATGTCCACATTTGTCCACATGATTTCAACAACAGCTCTATAGATTACTCAGTACTTTGAAGAAACTGCTTTCTCATTTTGACATGTTTAAGCTTTCCTATATTTTAATGGTTTTTCTCCATGCATACAAAACTATTCAGCTTCCAAAATTATTCAGCTCAAACGCCACCTCCTTCAAAAACCTTACTAAAGAATGATAGCACAATGATTGTCCTCCTCCACTATACTTTATATATACATGTACACATGTGTCTTTGTATACTGACATATGCACAACTAGATCAATACTATGTACATACACATATCATAATGTCCTTGAATTGTGATACACATTCAATTCTTATATTAGTATCTTAAATGAGGAATAAGGATCATATTTCATTCCTTATTGAATATCTCATTATTGCAATGCTTTAGATGTGTTAAGTACACTGAAGTAATACGAAATATAGCATATATAAAGGCATTTATAGGTATACAAGACAATANTCTAGTCATTAAAAGTAGGGTGAAATGCTTATGAAACAAAGAGGACTAATGGAGGCATGGGTGGGGGAAAGCTTGGGTGGTATGGGGTGGCTATACTCAAAGCACTATATGCTGGCATGCAAAGGACCTTACATAGACCCTGTGCAATAAAATAAAGAGAAAACAAATTATAAAATAGTAAGTACAGTTAAATATTACAATCCAGTAGTCAGAAAAATGTAACTTGTCACTTCCAGGAATATTGGTATTTTAAAGAGACAAATGTGTTTGAAAGGATATTGTTACAGAGAAGAAACGATGCTGTAAATAAATGACTGCACTATCTCNTATTGTTTCATCATAAACAAAATGGATGTTTTTAATTGATGCTATTCTTTCTGCATTTTCTTTTGCTTATTTTCTGCTGTATGATCAGAAGTAAAAACAGAATATAAGAAGTATGATTTTCTAGCACACAGTATTCTAAGTAATAATAATGGCCCCTAACAATCAAACCCAGATATTCTGTTAACAAATATCACTCAGTTCATCTAGAAGATCGGACATAGGAACAAGACAGTCACGTCCAATTCCACATGGATTCTGAGCTCAGATCCTGGATTTTGCACAGTTTACCTTGTGAACATGATCCGAGTGACATTTCACAAATTCCTGGATAAATGTTGCTACACTCTGCCAGGAGAGAGACAGGCTATGTCATGCACAGATCAATAATCGCACTGTGTTTCATCAGCCTCAAAATAAAAAATGCTTCATCTGGCAAAAGCCATGGCCCTAGAGAATCTGACATATATAAACTGAATAGCTTACAACANTTGTGTACCACACAATCTACTGGCGTAAAGTAAAAGAAACTTGGGGGATGAGCAATGAGAATCATAGAGAGTTGTTTTCTATGTCTTTATTACGAGAGGCTTGAACAAAGATTATCCAAGGACAATGAGGCTATTTAAAATCCTATAATTCCTGGCAGAAAAAAAAAAAGGTCATTAGTTCACTACTTCTAGCCTTTTGAATACAAAGTATATAAACAATTATCAACAAAATACACATTTAGGAAATACTGACAAAGATATCAAAATAAATATGTGAAATTTTAATGCAGATGCATAGACTCTGACACATTCATAACTCAAGGGTTTGCTAACATATTTTGAGATGCGGCATCTATATGCTGGATTAACCTAAAAGGCCAAGGCATTTGCTGACTGGGCCATGTTCCAGGTTCTCACACTTCACTAAAGTCTTTTATTTGAGGTTTGATTAAACCAATTTAAGATTAATTAGTTAATATAATTGAATAAGAAATGTCACAAATTTAAAAATGCAAATCCTAAAAATTGAACTGCTTCATTTAAGATTGTAATTGCCCAAAAGTCTAAGAATAAAATATGTTGTTACAGAATTTATTTGACTCAGAGTAGGGGAATCAAGAATTCTTCAAGAAATTGGAGAAGATAAAAATGTTCATTAAAAAAAAGCAGCAGTGTACATTTATAATACTTATGCTTACAGGCTGCATGTGAATCCTGTGATCATCTGGATAGCTACAGTTGAGTTCTTAGCAGCAATAGCTTGGGGTTAAAATTTTGTTTTTCAGGTCATGGTTTAGAAGTATATCTTTTTAATTTTTAAGAACTATTATTGTCTTAGTTTTTTCCAATTGTTGTGACAAAATGCCATGACCACACAAATTACAAAAGAAAATGTTTAATTTGGGGCTCACTGTTACAGAGATCAGAGTCCATGACATCATGATGTGGAGCAGGGCAGCAGACAGGCCAGGCACTGGAGTGGCACAGCCATATCTGATGGAATGGCAGAGGTCATAAAGCTAGCACAGCTGCTTGACAAACATCCAGCAAAGCTGAGCCACATGATGGCTGCCATGCCACCTCTCGGTTTCATCTCCACCTGTTGCATACTTGAGACACTTTTAATATTTGTATAATTAGGGATACTGGATTGATGGAAAATTTCTCTGAATCATTTATGCCTTCTCCCAGGAATGCTGCTTCTCAGTTCCCCCAGGAAAGTCCTGAACATACTATCCCACCCACCCACCCCTGGCTTTTAGGGAGATATCCTTATCTACTTGAAGGTCTTCCTTACACCTTGGAGGTTGTGACACATACAGAAGTGAGAGGTCTCTTCATGAGGCTATGAGACATTCTTGAAATATCTGCCCCTGTACTTACATAGGAACATGATATTCAAAATAAAGTAAACTCAAAAAGGTCAACAAGATTTGGAGGGCTAGAGGAGTTGGCCAGAGTTCAGATTACAAGCATCTTCCCACTGTACACTCAGACAATTACNTGGTATACAACTGTGCCCTACATAGAAACATATTGATGAGTAAAGTATGGAGTGGAAAAATGATAAAAGTATGAGGTGTCAGACCTCCCTCTCTTAGTAAAGTTAGCTCATGCAGAGCCACTATAATGTCATATGATCAAGAAACAACAGAATGCCAGGATTAGATATATAGACAAATTCTATAAAGATATAAATGTGAACATTGATTGTATTATGCCAGAATTTGAATAATAACTGCAGCAGCTTTGGCCTGAGGATTTTTCCTGGGCACTCTGACCACTAAGAATTAATAATACACTGCTTGGAACATGGCAAAATGCCCAGGGTGGCTTGAGATTTTGTTTTNGTCTAATGTCCTTGAAGCAACCAAAGCTACCACCCTGAGAACGGGCTATTGTATGCATCTAGAGTCTTAAAAATTGGGTTATGGGGTTAATGAGTAAGAATGATAACTGTTTATTAATGATGTCAAAACTTGAGGGGAAAAGATTGGAAATGATAACTCTGTTCTGTCATAGTTTATTGAGGATGACTAAAAGATGAACAAAAGGAAGTGAAACACATGTCCAAAACCAAAAATGATATGATCTATGTTTTGGAACATCATGGATGTATCCCTGCTTACTAAATTCTGTATAAATAAAGAAACACTCTGGCTGCTAGTCAGTCAGGCTGCAAGATTCTCCTGACCACCATGGCCTGGGTCAATTCCTTCCCCNGCTGACTCCTTACATCCTCTGCTGGGACCTGTCCCACTGGGGATGACTCCTGTGTGCTTCCTCTCTGTCCATCTCTCCTAAAATGAAACTAAGAAATATCCCATGTCTGATTCCTCCATCACAAACTAAGAAGTATCCCGTGTCTGATTCTTTCNTAGTTGCTCTTGTATCCACCCATCTTTAGACCCTGCCCTCATCCGGAGCTAAACTCTGGCACTGGAGCAGTAGAGAGCTTCCATCTTTTATTTTTATTTTTTGCTGATTGCTTCATATTTTTATTAAACTAATGACTGGTATTAGAAGTAGGTTGTTTGGGTCTTTTATAGTATTTTTTATTATTTAAAACAATTTTAAAATTTAAATATATTTTGATCATATTCTTTCTCTCCTCCAAGTCCTTCCATATCCTCTCCTCCTCCCTACTCATCCAACTTTCTTAAAAAAACAAACAAAAATCCAATACAACAACAAACCTGCAAACCTAAGAAAACAAAATAAAACCAACCCCCCCAAAAAGAAAAAACATCAAACTGTAACCAAATAAAAGCACCCCCCCAAATCCATATAAACTGGACATGCAGAACCCATAGGAAGATGACCACTGAACTTTGCAAGGCGAGATGATCCTTCAGGTTCCTGCTTCACAGAGGAGACTGCCAGACATTTTGCAGGGCGCAGGAAGAAGCAACTAATGAACTTTGCCAATAGGCAAGACAATTCTTCAAATTTCCTGCTTCACTAAAAAGTTTGCCAGAGACTCTAGGCCTATAAGCTGAAGATAGATGCCTCAATGTTACAGAGGAACTTTGGATGACTGTCCAGGCAGCCAGATGTCTTTGTCATTTCTAGAATTATGGAAGCTGCTTGCAATGTACTTCCTGTTTACTTAGGTAATATTATATCCTTCTGGGGTCTTTGATGTAGTAAAAGTTATAAAATAGTTATAATTTTCCTTGGTTATGATAAAAATTAAATTAGATATGAAACTTCAGACTCACAAATATAGGATAGATGATATTTTCTTTAATTTTGCCAAATAGAAATAGATTAGATATTGTAACTATAATTCTTGCTTGATAACTGTTCTATTATATGTAATTTTACTATGTCAAAGTGAAAACTTTCCTTTTTGATTAGACAGAAAAGGGGAAGTGCTGTGGGATGTCTTTCTGTATGCTGTGAATATGTGTAGCTCTGATTGATAACTAAAGCTGTTTGGCCAATGGTGAGGCAGAATAAGGTTAGGTGGGACATTCAAATTGAAGAGACAAGAGAAGAAAGGAGAGTGAGAGTGGACACCAGCCTGTGGTCCAAGGAGCAACAAGATGCCAACAGACCAGTAACGCCAGAGTCACATGGCAACATATGGATGAATAGAAATGGGTTGAGTTAAGTTATAACAACTAGCTAGCAAGAAGCCTGACCCATAGGCCCTACAGTTTGTAAATAATATAAGCTTCTGTGTGTTTACTTGAGACCAAGAAACCGTGGGATTCAAGAGATTTGTCCCAACCATGGGGGAACCAGAGAAACTTGGGCATATTCTTTCTCTTCCCCAAGTCCTTCCATATCCTCTCCCCCTCCCTACTCATCCAACTTTAAGTTCTTTTCTTAAGAAACAAACAAAAACCCAACAACAACAAACCCCCAAACCTAAGAAAATAAAATAAAATCAAACTCCAGAAAAGAAAAAAACATCAAACTGTAACCAAATAAAAGCAGGCACACACACATACACACACACACACACATGCACACATACATACACACACACACATGCACACACACACA
>LZPO01108387.1:56399-70995 GCA_001675575.1 Neotoma lepida | reverse complement strand
CTCTAGCCAGACAGCAGGATGCTGGAGAATGAGAACCCTGGGTGCCATGCCCACAGGAGCAGCTACAGAGGAAGGAACAGCAGGCTGACTGAAATTCTCTCTGCCCAGATACCTGGAGCCTGAGAGAGAGGGAGCTGAGGAACCTTTTCCTCAGGACTTAAAATCGTGGTGAAATAACATGTGACAGGATTCCCCAAACCTCCCTCCATATTGACAGCATGAGTACTGGGTGCCCGCCCACGCTGCCCTTAGTAAAGATGGCGGCAAGGTCATCTGACCTGGCTGTTTTGACCTTAGCCAAGATGGTGGCTGGACCACATGGTTGCACTTATTTACTATGGCACTGCCTGACCATGTGATCGCCCCTTTCAAACATGGTGCCTAACCATATGTTCATGTCCCTGGTAATGGTGGCGGCAGCAGCAGAGGAAAGGCAGGCTGCCGGAGGAGGGAGGGGCCTGACCCGAACAGTGGTGGTGGCAGCAGCAGCAAAAATACAGTCAAGTGACCAGGTATTTCTGTGGTTAGACTGCCACCTCTTTTGCTGGGTTGCCGGTGGGGCAGGGCTCCAAGCTGTGGAGCAGGAAAAGGGCTTGTGCCAAAGTCTTGAAAGGGGAACAGGAGGTCTGGCAACAGAGTTATACAGTGGAGAGAAAAGATTTAAGATATAGGATTACAGACAAGGATAGGAATTAGAAGCAAGGAGTGTACATGCCGCATAAAGGAACCTGGCGACAACTGATGATGTAATTGCTTAGTGGAGGCTGGAAGAGCATAGGGGGTTGGCAATGAGGAGGGAACTGGGAGAGGGTAGCTCATTTTTTCACAATGAGGTAGAGAAGGTCCAAGGGATGGAATCTCTAATATCTCAGAAATTCAGTGAGGACTGATGGCACAAGCTGCTCAGTGGACCATTGTCCAAAAAGCAGAAGCTGAGGGGGTAGGAGCCTGAGTGAGACACAGCTGTCTCCATATGCCCCATAGGGATGGGGGCCGAGAACTATGAGCCCAACAGACAGCAAATGAAATAAGACTGACCTCCAGCATCCCAGAGAGTCAGTGAACTAACAGCTCAGGATAGCTAAAGGATCGTCATCACAATAGCTATGGGCCATGCAGGGGCAAAGACCCAAGGGGCTGAAAGCCTGAATGAGCAGTGGTCAGTACCATGATACGAGCAAACCCTCAGTTGTGGGAAAATGGCCAAAAGGGAAGCTTACCAAAGGGGAGGGGGCTTACCGATCCAATAAGGTGAAGAGTTTCCCACAGTCCTCCAGCCAGAAACATGGTGGGTGGTAGAGGGTTCCAAAAGCTCCTCAAAACTGCTGGCGGGCAGGAGAGAGCAGTGAAATTGCCTGGTAACATTGGGCACCAATGTTATGAATTACTTGTGCTGGCAGGAGGTACTTGGGAGTAGAGCCAAGGTGTCCCAGGGCAGGTGAGAGACAGAGATGCCATGCAGACAGTGCTCAGTGAAGAGTTTTATTTGGTGGGAGGGGAAGAGAGGGGGAGAGAATGAGGAGAGAAAGAGAAAGAGAGAGAGAGAGAGAGAGAGAGAGAGAGAGAGAGAGAAGGGGGCAAGGGGTTTGAGAGGTGTGCACCTCATGAGGAAAGCAGAAGGAAGAGAAGAGAAAAATGGGTGGAGTTTTCCATTAAGAACTGGCTTTTCCTTCAGGGCATAGGATGGCACCAAAGGGTGGGATCAGAATATTAACAATGACCAAAAGCAACTTGAAGAGAAAAGGCTTATGTGTCCCAATCACAGTCCATCATTGAGGGAAATCAGGGCAGGAATTGCAGCCAAAACCTTGAAGGAACACTGCTTAGTGGCTTATCTCTAAGGCTTGCTCAGCCTGATTTCTTATACAACCCACAATCACTTACTCAGGGTAGCACTGTCCAAAGCAGGCTGAGCACTCTCACATCAATTATTCATCAAGAAAATACCCCCAAGATTGGCCTGGCCTACAGGCCAATATGAAGGAACGTTTTATCAACTGATGTTTTTCTCTTCCAGATGCCTCTAGATTTGGCCAAGTTGAAAAAAAAAAAAAAAACAACAACAACAAAAAACAGGACACCAAGTAACATTTTAGAATGTCACACACTTCTTCCTGTCTTGAGGAACCATAAGCTACCATAACTCTGGTTCCTACTTGGTGCCTCACCCTCCTCTGCAACAGGCTATCTTTGATTCTTCCACAGTAACTTAAACCCCCAGGTACTCAATAAACCAAAAAACAATGATTTAAATTTCATAGCTGTCCTCAGCAAGTTCAGTTACTATAATGGAGGAAGGTTGAACACTCTGACCAGGAGTTTTGTGTCTTGGTGCTCCTACACATAACTTTGGGGAGGACTTTAAAGACCTAGACCACAACAATGTGCACATTCTCATCCTGGGCTTGTCAGAACCAATGGATCTTATTAGAAAGTCCTGAAAAGGGACTGGAGAGATGGCTCAGCAGTTAAGAGCACTTGCTGTCTTCCGGAGGACCTGAGTTCAGTCCCCAACACCTAACATGGCAGCTCACAAGTATCTAAAACTCCAGTTCAGGGGATCCTATGCCCTCTTCTGACCTCTGAGGGAACATGTAAAAACAGAAGTAAAAATAAAATATAAAGCATACTAAAAAGATGAGTTTGGGCGAATATGATCAAAATACATTGTATGAAGTTCTCAAAGAATTAGTAAAAGTACTTTAAAAATAAGTCTTAAAATCTAAAAGAGACAATGAAAAAAACAAAGGCACTAACAAAGGAAATGGTGACAGAGGAGAACTTAACAGAAAGCCTCTAGTGTATCTGTTTCCTTGGTTACAAGTAATAGAGAAAGGGAGCATGGAAGGCAAACATCTGCAGCATGAAAAGCTGCCATGAGAGACCAGACAAAGGATGCCAAGCTCAGAGAAGCTCCCAGGGCACCCACCAATCAAGGTGGGAAACTGGGCAGTTATTCTGATGGTCCAGGGCAAGAGAGACTCTGTGGCCTGGAAACCCAATCAAAAGGAGTTTCTTTGTTGATTTCTGTTGAGTTGAGATGATGATAGCTGTCATCCCTCACACACACACACATACAACCTTGGTATTTTCTTCAAGCATACAATGACTGCCTTTGAGCTGGAGTTCAACTGTGATGATTCTGATGGGACTTAGCCTTGCAGAAATAAACCAAGGCTAGCTAGGAAAACATGAGAACAGAGTTCACATAGATGTAGATGCCCTGGGGTGATTAAGTTTCTTCCCCCAGAGACCCACCCTGATGCTTCCTATCTGGCTGTCAATACAGGTTGAAGAAGATGATCTCAATGGGCCCAGAAGGAGATAGCCTCTATGCACAGCAGCAGCTCTGTCCATAGCAGTGCTTTCTATTTCATTAGTACATGCTGGCAGGGTGTGTTCTGCCTAACCTTATGCCTTTCACTGTAGGACTAAAAAAAATGTCCCATTAGAATGTGGAAAACTTGCATATGGATTCAAGAAAGTATCTCCAAAAAAGTTCGTTCATTAAATTAGAGAGAAGGAGAAATGAACCCAATAAGAAATACACTCCAGCTATTAGCTGAATGCTATATACCTCTCTGGCCAGACTCAAAGATTCAGAAAATTTAAGGAGGTGCTATAGTATGTCACACTACTGGGAAGTCTCTGGAGATGAATTAACCTCCACACAAGGCAGGCAGCTGAGACTGCCTGCTCTCCCGCAGGTTAAAAGGCTTTTCACGTGGAGCAGCGCTCTCTAAGTGTACATTAGCCACAAAAGAATCCCCACACTGTTCGATTGCTGGAGCAATCTGGTTTCCAGAAATAGACTCACCTTAATCCCTCTTTGTATTTTCCAGAGCTGAAGCTGAACTTTCAAGGGACTTGACTTAGCTTTTATTTTTTTAATCTTCTTTTAACAGGTGATTGAATGCCCTAGTGTTGCTTTCAGATCAATGTTATTTTGGGCACAACTCAAAGAAAGCCATCCATACACATTGAGGAGCAGTGGGGGGTGGCAAAGTTCAGCTCCTTTCCTGATGAAGCAAGAGACTTCTCAGGGAGTAAAGGGTGGAAAGAAACCACACAAGGCTCCAACNTCATTGAAAGTTAAACCATTTGACTACACAATCGGATGNTGACAGATGCAGAACATCTAGTAGACTTCAAAGGCAGACTTTCAATTTTTGAAATACTAGACCCACTGCTCAACTTGCTGACTTTACAAATAAAGTATTTAACCATTGCACCTCAAAACTCAAGTGTTTAACAATAGAAGTTGTATGAAGCCACAATAAGCATGTTATAAGCATCACTTATAACAAAGAGTCTTTGTTGATGAATTAACCTTCTCCTATTATCAAAGCCATCCTAGTTTATAACCCACTTTCAAAGCCTCCCTCCCTCTCCCGCTTTTGGTGCTCCTTCCAGAAATCCCTCTTGCCTGTCACAAAGTGTGTTGAACCTCAGACCTCTGAAAACTGCTCACCTAGTTGCCTCATTATCTTCATCATGCACAAGANGCAGCAACTCCCCTGAGAACAGTGCCACATAACTGAACCCATCTGCCCCTGCTACCACAGGAAGAAAGAGCATCTAATTTAACACCAATGTTAGAAGGCTTTGATGTAAAATGTGAGCACAGGAGTTCTGGAACATTTGGTGACACCCACACTTAAAGAACCCCAGTCATTATTTTTTCGTTATACTGGTTCCACAGTGTTAGAGACACAATACAATTTTAATTTACCCAAGAACTGAGTAACAAACAGGCTGACGTCTTATCTTGCTGAAATAGATCTGAGTTTTTTTTAGATCCTTTCCGGGTTTCTAATTCTTCAGTGAGCACCGGAGACAACGCCCACCCCGCTCAGCATCAGGTCTCCATTGGGCCCTCCCCCACCCCCAAGTGCCTAACTTGGATCCTAGGCAAAGGAAACTTGTTTGCACTTGAAGAAAAAAATAACAACTACAGAAACAACAACAAAACAGCAGCCTTCCCACAGGTCTATTTCATGGGGCTAAAATCAATTGAGGTGACTAGATGACAGCTTAATTTAATCAGAGACCTGGAAGAGTGATTTCTTAATGCATTTTCCTCTACTTTATACAAAGCAATGAAAGCATGTCAGGTCTCGTGGAAGAAATCTAAAATGAAAAACAACTGAAGCCCCCAAATTGAACTCTTTTCCTGTAATCAGCTATCTAAGCCTCCGAAGGTATGCAGAGAGGAGAAACATCTGCCTCACTCTGTGATTTTTTTTTTTTGTAGCAAAGTGGTAGACTCAAGATTGAAAGAAGACAATTCTCTTTTCATGAGCCATCTTTGCAAAAACAGAACATGACAGAAAATGTTATTATCTTGTCTAGGGAGGCAGTATTTGTTAATGACTAATTTTTATATTTTTAATATTTATTTTCTATTTCTTTAATAATTGTTCTTTATTCCTGAGAAATTCATACATGCATACAGTGAAATATGATCATATCCATCCATTCCCCTCATCCAGCTCCCTCTATAACCCTGTCTATTTGATCCCCTTCCAATTTCAAGTTGTCTTACTTAGGGTTCCTATTGAAGTGAACACCATTACCAAAAGCAACTTTGGGAGAAAAGAGTTTATTTCTTCTTACAACTCTCAGGTCATAATCCATCACTGAAGGAAATCAGGACAAAAACCTGGCAGCAGGAACTGATGCAAAAGTCGTGGAGGAGTGCTGCTTACTGGCTTGTTTTTAGGGTTTACTCAGCCTGCTTTCTTACAGCAGCCAGGACTACTTTCCCAGGGGTGCCACTTGCCCACACTGAGCACATCAATCATCCATCCTCAAAATGTTCTGTGTGCCAAAGTGGTGGAGGCATTTTCTCAACTCAGAATTCCCTCTTCCAAAATTATTACAGCTGGCAGCAATACATATTTTTTCTTTTCTTCTTCTTCCTCTTCCTCTTTCTACTCTCCCCCTCCTCCTCCTTCTCCTCTTCTTATTCCTTCTTCTTCTTTTGCTAACTCATTCAGTTCAATTAGTGCTGTCCAAGAATGTGAGCCAAACCCTGGAGAATGGGGAACCTACCAATAGCCACACTCTAAAAAGACAAAAAGGCTCTCCTACGTAAGAGGCACTGGTGCTTCCACATAGGCATGTTCAAGATGCTTCATATGCTCCTGCATCTGCACAGTGGCTGGTAGATAGACTGGGCTATCATTTTGAAGAAGGACCACATCATCATCATTCATTTTAGACATGATTGGGACCCTCCTGCATGAAGATGGACGAGGTGCTGTACAGTATTCACAAGAAGAAAATGGAAGATAGCAGGAGATCTTTCTCATCTTGTATGAGCCCTGCTTGGATATCCAGCAGTTTTTAATTTTATAGGCTTCTACCTGCAGCCAATATGAACATCTGCCACCGTGCAACACTATAACATCCTTTGCCCTCCCCAGAGAACTACCAGATGAAATACTATTTCCATCATGGCCTCTCTTGACCCCAGCTCACCTACATTGCTAAGGACAGGGATGGGGTGAGTTACGTCCTGACCAATCTAATATAATTTAAGATGTGATGAGGATGTTCTCTTTGTTTTTTTTAATGTCATGGGGTTTTGTTTGTTTTTGCATGATGAGGTAAAGGATGACTAATCTGTGCAGCAACTTTCGTGTATATATGCTGGTGATGACCAGTTTGTACTATTTATTAGGACCATATATATTCCTAAGCTTTATAAATTCAATATCTCTCTTTCTATAAAGTTGCCTAGAGTTATATCTTTAGGTATTTGTTTTGATTTTACAACAACTTCAGTTGAACACTACAAATATTCTCTCATACACATATGCTGAGACCTACTTTTTCTCTCACGCTTTCCCAGTCATCCACTTTTCTCTCCTTTCTACTTTTCTCACTTTTGTCTTGCATGCCACATGGTATATTTTCATTGCAATGTGCTTCTGTTTGTTCCTTCTTTCCGGTGCTGTTTCCTCTTCTTCCCCAGATGGTTTATTCCTTTCAGTCTCTTATACTACAGAAGTGAATATTTCATTAGGTTTTCATAATTCAAGAAGAAATGTTTGCACACAACATTTATCTGGTATGTGGAACATTTCTTTATTTTTTTCTTGTTGGGTGTGTGTGTGTGTGTGTGTGTGTGTGTGTGTGTGTGTGTGTGTGTGTGTGTGTAGGCACCATCCACCCTTTTATGAGACAGGGTTTCACTTGCCTAGGCCTTACCACGGATCAGCATCTCACACTTTTATCCTCCTGCTTAAAAACTAAACACTTTACTGACTGAGCTATCTTCCAGCCCTTTTTCCTTCTTTTTTCCTCTAGGCTGCTTTCTTTAGCTTCTAGATTTATTCCTTATTCATTTGTTCATCTTGAATGTTTTTCCTTACGTTGTTAATAAGACATTATGGACTCTGTTGGCTTCTCTCTTCACCATGACCAAATGCCAGACAAAAGCAACTTAAGAGAGGTTAAGTTTTACTTTAATTCACTTTTCAAAGGGTACAATTCACTGTGGCATTGACCAAATAGAGGCAGGACCTGGGCCAGGCCACAAGGCTCAAAGTCCACCTCTAATGGCTTATATTTACCAACTAGGCTTTATGTCTAAAGCATCACCAGTTTAGGTACTGTGTGTTCAAAATCATGAGTTTTGGGGAGATGCTTCACATATAAACCATAACATGAGAGAAGAGACAAAATGATATTCCATCCTAAAAGAATTTTCCTTATAACCAAATGGTGCAAGTTCTTGGAAACTTTACAGAGAGGGTAGACTATATATGGCTTCACAAAAAGTAAAATCCAATGCAGAGTCACTCTGCCACCCCACCTCACCAACAAATCCTTGCACATACATATGTTCACAGGCTAGGGCTGGGGCTCAGGGTCGGAATACTTGCTTTTTAGTCAAGGTCCCAGGCTCCACCTCCAGCATGACCGCTGTCCCAATGAACAGTCTGTCAAATACTTGGCGCAGCACCAACCTCACTTTCCAAACCAAGCCACAGCTGTGGAAGCTTTTCCCACTTCTTCATTCTGTTTCCCTTGCTTCAATAAGAAGCTTGAGCTTGAACTTCAGGGGAGCTTTCAGCTTAGAAAGGTGAAGGATGCTTTCTGAAAGTCTGTAGCAGGAGGTGTCTATTCCTCACTTTCTCCTGATTTCTCCCTGAACACTGTTAACTATAGGCAGACCTTTCACATACTGTAGAATATCAGTTTCTATGGTTTCCTAGTATCAATATGAACTTCTATCTCTTCATACTGAAGTGCCAAACCAGAGTAGAGATAATTTGCTTAAGGAACTTATGAAGGAAAATTGAGAATAAAGTATAGAAGTGGAAGAGTGTAGAAAACTCCAAAGGTGGAAGTGGGAATGGCAGTGCTTGGCTGTATTCCCAGCACTCAAAAGGTGAAACAAGAGAATAATGAGTTTACCATCCTTGTCTATAAAGTGAAACCATTTCTCAGAAAAGCAAAAATAAAAAAAAATATGAACAACAAAAAGAATTTAAGTGTTTTTAACAGAACTAAATGCTGAGAACAAATAAGTAAAATGGAAAGAATGTTGAGTTTGAAGAGAAAGACAGAGAAGAATGAGGTCCTGGATATCAGCTTTCCTCAGGGGCACAGGAGCTGGTTCAGGTGTGTTCACAAATGAGGTGGAGTGCAGTGAGGACTGTCATGCTCATGGAAATATGAGCTGGGCTCATTATCTGACAAAGAGAAGGGGAATTATGATGTAGGGAAAGAGAAAATGCTTGAAAACTCTCATCTTGGAAAATGTGTATGCTCCAGAGAAGCGTTGCTGGGAATATGAGTTGCAATATTAGTCTCCATGTGCTTACTTGTTTTATATTTGAAATGGCTTTTCTTTACTAACTTAAAAAATGTATTTTTATTTTATGTATTTGGGTATTTTGCCTCTATGTATGCCTATGTACCACATGCATGCAGTGCCTGCAGAGAGACAAGAAAAGGGCATCAGCNCCCCCAGGATGTTACAGATGTTTACAAATGGTTGTGAGCCACCATGAGCATGTTGGGAATGAAACCCAGTTCCTCTGGAAGAACATCAAGTGCTCTTAACTGTTAAGCTATCTCTCCAGCCCCTCCCCCACTTTTTTTTATAACTTTTAAAAGATGAAATTCTTTTTTTTTCTTTTTGGTTTTTTGAAATAGGGTTTCTCGGTGTAACAGTCCTGGCTGTCCTGGAACTCACTCTGTAGACCAGGCTGGCCTCAAACTCACTGAGATCCACCTCCCTCTGCCTCCCAAGTGCTGGGATTAAAGATGTGAGCCACTATTCCCAGCAAAAGATAAAATTCTTAAGAAGATAACCTACAAACTAATGCTAATAAAATTTTGAATGGTGAGTCATGAGATGGGAACTTTACAAGTGAAATGCAGTAAACACAGACAAAAACAAGATGCCGTGGGACATGAACAGGTATCATGGAACATACTTTAAGCCACATTTTACATCCATGGTCCTTCCTTGTAACATGAATCTTAAAAGGTGTTATAATAAAAAAAAACCCAGAGCCAGCTATTGGGGTGAGAGCTGAAAAATCAGAGAAGCAGAATGGCCACTAGCTTACCTCTATGAAGTCCTCAGCCTCAAGAGAGTGAGTTTCTGTTTCCTCATGCCTTATNTACCTTTCTCTGCCCAGATATCACTTCCTGGGATTAAAGGTGTGTGTGCTTTCCAGTACTGGGATTACAGATGTGTGCCACCACTGCCTGGCTCTGTTCCAGTGTGGTCTTGAACTCACATAGATCCAGACAAATCTCTGCCTCCCAAGTGATAGGATTAAGGGTCTGTGCCACCACTGTCGGCTTCTATGTCTAATCTGGTGGCTGGCTCTGTCCTCCAATCCCCAGGCAGTTTATTAGGATACACAATATATCACTACACTTCCTCATTAAACCACTGACTCCAAAGTTGAAGACATATCCATCAGAATGCAATGAAAGTAGTGTAGCCATGTGTAATACAAAGATACTTAGTTTTTCAAGGAGTATGTTTCACTATATAGTGTTCTATTAATGGCACTTAAACACAATATCCAAAATGTTGGTGTTCTAATTTGATTTCTATTTCTGTGATAAGACCATGACTAAATGCAGCTTAGAAAGAAAGAGATTATTTGCCTAACTCTTCCAGGTAACAGTCATTACTGAGGGAAGTCATGGCAGGAACTCAAACAGGCCAGGATCCTGGAGGCAGTAGCTGAAGCAGAAGCCAAAGAGGAAGGCTGCTTACTGGCTTTGTCTCTACTCCTTGTTCATCTTGCTTTTTGGTTCCTCACTCATCAACCATTAAACCAAAAAGTTCCCCACAGAGGGTGAAGAGATGACTCAGCATCTGAGAGCACTGGCTGCTCTCCCAGAGGACTGGAGTTTCATTCTCAACACCCAAATGGTAGCTCACAACTATGAGTAACTCCAGTTCCAAAGGATCCAATACCTTCTTCTGGCCTTTATGGATATTAGGTATGTACATGGTGCACAGACACACATGCAAGCAAAATACCTGTGAAACACCCCCAACACCCCAACAAAAATATATTGTATATATACAGATATATATATATATATAACTTAAAGTTGATCAAAGAGCTAAAGAGAAGTACTGAGACTATCAAAATCCTTAGAAAACAATGAAGGGACATTTCATNCCCACAGACTTGTCTACAGGATAATCTGATGGAGTCATTATTTCAGTGAGGTTTCCTCTTCTTGAATGACCTGTTTGTGTCAAGTTGACAAAACTAACCAGTCCAGTTGCCATCCAAGATCTTGATCCTGTGGAAAAACCAGCTGTCTTAACATCTCCAGCACTGAATTAAATAATATGCTCTAATTATATAGATTTGATGTTTTATTAAGGCTTTCTGTCATTTCCCAGGCAAACAGGTTACATGTGACATATAAAGTAATATGGTTGGATGTGGATGTGCACACTTGTGATCCCAGAACTCAGAAAGTAGAGGTAGTATATGCTCAGGCTCTGGACAGCCTAGACTGCAAAACAAGGCCCTGCCATGGCCCCTCTATAAATAAAATACCAATACTAGTAGTGTCATGAATGTTATCTCATGAATAAAATAGAGAATTTCATTGACTAGAGTATTCCTTTCCATGTTTAGAAAAGAACAACAAAAGAACTCTATAGTGATAGCTACGACAATGGTAAAATATGGCCCCTACTTTTTCATGCTCCTCCCTCAAAAGTAGAGACTTTGTTTCCCCACCTTAAACCTGGGTATGTTTGTGATTGTCTTGACTGGTAACTTCTGGCAGACCATTGGTAAGTATTTAATAACTGTATTTACATTTCACTCTAAAGCGTGCACAGTTGTTTTTTATTGGAGCAAACTATAATCACTACCCTTGGCAGTAACCAGGCTCCATTTACTCCTTTTAGAACGTGTAATTAGTCAGATGGCTCAGCAGCCATCCGGGGGAGAGTTTATCTCTAGATAAACTATGAAAGTTCCTGTTTGCACAGTTTGTTGGAACTCCTGAGTTCTGATGGCTGAGCCAGCAGGTAAGAGTCTTGCAAGCTTGACAGCACCTTGCAACAAAGAAGACTCATGCCATAATTCTTCTACACTGTGGGCAAAATTATAGGAATTTCATCTTTGATTTTAGAAAAGAGTTTTAGAGACAACATTTCTGGAAAACAGATGTAACAATTATTAATAAAAGCATGCATAAAAAATTGTTTTTTGGAATGGAATGTTCCAGTAACAGTAGAAAGGTTATTGTATTGGTCATGGTTCTCTCAAGGAGCAGAACTGATAGAATGATCCATCTATATGTTATGAACAGAGCTAGTAGAATGATCCAATATGTTAAAAGGGAATTTATTATGTTGACTTACAAGATTTGGTGCAGTTCAACAATGTCTCACACTGGAGACACAGAGAAGCCAGTAGTTCCTCAGTTCATGAGGCTAATTGTCCCAGGAGTCTCAATCTGGCACTGAAGACCTGGAAGATTCCTGGAAAGATGCTGGTCTTTCATCTACTTTGGAATCCTGAATAAGTAGGTTCTAATATTTGTGCAAGAATGCCACAGTGAAGGTTGCCAACCAGATAGCTCAACTCACTAGAAAGAGTGAGGCAAAAAAGCAAAGCTTCTTTCTTCTATGTACTTTTATCTAGGCTGCCACCAGAAGGGGCCAACCATATACAGGGTGAGTCTTCTTGCTTCAAATACTCTGACCAAGACATCTATTATCTTGTCATTATAACAACAGACCTATCAAAAGCAACAAGGAAGGGTTTGCTCTGGCTCACCTGTAGGGAACAGTCCATCACGGAGAAGTCATAAGCTTTAGGCAGCTGCTCTTATTGCATCTGCATTTAGGCAGCAGACAGAGAGGAATGCTCTGGTGCTCACTCACTTTCTCCTTTTTACTCAGTTCAGAACCATAGCCCAAGGAATAGTGCCACCCATAGTTAAAATGGCTCTTCCCCCTCCAGTTATTTTAATCTAGATAAACCCTCACAGGCACACCTGGAGGTTTGTCTCTTAGCTGCCTCTAGATTGTGTCACTTTCACATTACTATTAACTACCACAGGTGTGTAGTCAAAAGTTTCTCTGTGTCCCACTTGTCCTGCGGTCCCACCCAGCCCCAAGGTACCACAGCCACTCAGACCCAAATAAACACACAGAGGCTTATATTATTTACAAACTGTATGGCCTATGACAGGCTTCTTGCTGGGTAGCTCTTACAGTTTAACTCAACCCAGAACTATTAATCTATGTATTGTCACATGTTCTGTGGCTTTACCTGAGTCCCATTACATATAGGTACTTGGTCAGCAGGCTGGAGTCTCTTCTGCCTCTCCTTTCTCTTCCTGTCTATCTGCTTGGATTTACACCTGCCTCTCAGCTGTCTTGCCATAGGCCAATGCAGCTTTATTTATCAACGAATCAGAACAACACATGTACACAGTATACAGAAAGAAATCCCACAGCACTTCTCCTTTTCTGTCTAAAATTAAAAGAAATTATAACTAATATAAGAAAAACTATATATAATAAGTACAATAACTATATACAATATATACAGGCAATAAATACATCAAGAATGTCTAGTCCATTTGCATTTGACAAATTCAGTAAAAATATTCCATTATCTATCCTATTTTGGTGAGTCCAAAATGTATTTAATTCATTTTCTATCCCATCCAAAACCTATCTTTTGATGTCTTTCAAACTTATACACTTTACACTTCTTTAGTGCATTTCTTTTACAAGGAAAACTATAACTATCTAATCTTCAACTCCCTCAGAGACCCTTGAAGGAAATAATATTACCCAGTTAAATAGGAAGTGCAAACAAGTGACTTCCAAAAAATGTGAGGAATGACAGAAACAGCTAGCTGCCTGGACAGTCACCCGAGGTTTGTCTGCAATGTTGGGGCATCCATCTTTGGCCCTACAGGTCTAGCATACCTGACAGACTCATGTGTGAAGCAGGATTTTCTAAAGAGCTTTCCTACCTTATCTTGGCAAGGATCTGTAGTCCTTTCTTTTGTGTTTTGCTTGTCCATTTTGGACAGCATACTGTCAGCAGTCGAAGCAAGGACATTTTCTTGCCCGATGGCTAACTTTTGCCACAATGAAAGTAAATTCCATATGGAGTCCTTCCAATGCCCATATTTGAGGTACATTGGTGCTGCCAGGAGCAGACATGTCTCATTGACATAAAAAAAAGAAAAAAATCTATGTTGTTAAAACATCTTAAATGCCATATTCTACAGATCTCTGAAGTGTTTGAAGATGACCTGTCTATCTAAAATATATTTCTGCTTGACCTTGAAAACATGTCTAATATGACTACAAGTTCAATTGTAATGACTAACTACTAACCTTCACTTCTTTATTATCCTAAATAGTTGGTAATAATTTTCTAGGACTAGAAAATAGCAGTATATTGTTAAATGAACTGTATAGGTACAATCCTTGGACAAGATTAGAAATACATGTACAGTATTTTCTAACAAAATCAATCTCAAATTCATATCAGTATACAAAATTTGTACACAATATACAAAAAGCCAATCCAATGTAAAATATTTAAAACTAGTAGTTGCCTTCTAAAAGTAGATTCAATAATCTACCTTTTAACTTATCATATCTATATAAATAAATTTCAAATTTTTAGCAATACACACAATTTGTATACAATATACAAAAATCCAATCCAATATAAAATATTTAAAACGAGTAGTTCTTTTAAAAGTAGATTAAATGATCTACTTTTTATCTTATCTATAACCTCTCTTTTTTTCTTTTCAACAGATTCAGTAATCTACCTTTTATCCTATTATTTCTACATCTCTTTTTTTTCAGAGTAGATTCAATAATCTACCTCTTATCTATATCCTCTTTTCTTTCTTTTCTTTTTTTTTCAAACAACAACCGTGAATCTAATTTCCTTTAACTTTTTTTTTCTGACCATTAACAATTAACAACTTGTAACCAACCATCCTTAACAATGACAATTATCCATAACCCATTGAATGACCAAAAACCACCCACCCCATCTCTTGGGAATGTGGATGTCATGTTCTTTTTTTTTTTTTT
>LZPO01108387.1:0-48511 GCA_001675575.1 Neotoma lepida | reverse complement strand
GGGGGGAGCTGGCGGGGCCGGAGGAGGGAGGAGAGGGGGACCTGAGGTTGGTATGTAAAAGGAGTGGAAGATCTTTTTAATTAAAAAGTAAATAAATAAAAATAAATAAAAAATAACCTTTAAAGGGCTCAGAAATAAAATGTTTGACTAATTCATCACTTACTACAAAAGAAAATTGTTTAGGATGTCTGCTACTGAGAGCACAGTGCCAATGCCTTGAGTGTAGCTACAGTCACTCTTCGCTAGGAAGAAGAGCTGCACAGCTGCCCCAACATCTCTGGGACAGGCTGTGTCATCCTCACGCTCTGCAGTTTGAGGTTTTCTATTCTGTTATGCTCTTAGGCTAGAGGTTTTCAGCTGTGCCTACCTCTTCTCATAGCTGTCACCAAGTTTCCCCACTTTATTCACTAGAAATTCCAGGCAACTATGCCGTGTGTCATCTGATATATTGGATTCAACATTTCTTTTACCCAAAATCAAGTAAGGATGTTATCTATTTACTCACATTTCATTTATAGGCATATTTGTATATAGATATACATATTTTATATGCCTCTTACTACACTTTCTTAAATAGATATTTTTGTTTCAAACTTTAAATGAAAAATGTTTTTAGCTTTAATTGTTAGCAAGTCAGCTTATGAATACATCTTAAAGGAAGGATTCCCTAGATCAGATTGGCCCGTAGGCATGTTTTGGGAGGAATTGTTCCATTGGGGTATGAGTCTGTTTCTGTGTAGATACCATGATGTTTTTATTATCTTATTTCTGTAAAATAACTTAGTCAAGTAGAGTAATACTTTTCACTATATTCTTTGTGTTCAGGAGATTTTCTTTTTACTACTTTTGGTCATTAGTGCTTCCATATAAATATTGAGGTTTTTTAAATTATATCTGTGAAGAACAGGCCTAGAATTTTGGTTGAGATTGCATTGAGCATGTATATTGCTTTTGGTAGGATAGCCATTTTCCCAATATTAATTCTTTGATCTATGAACATGGAAAGTCTTCTATTTCTTAGTGTCTTCTTCAATTTCTCTCTTCAGCATTTTAAAGTATAGAACCATATCATCCGAAAATAAGGGTATTTTGACTTTTCTTGTCCTGCTTATATCCCTTTTATCGTCTCATCTTATTGCTCTAGCTAATAATTCATGCACTAGATTGAGAAAGACTAGGGAGGGTAGACTCGTAGTCTTGCTCCTGATCTTAAAATTCCTTAAGCTTTTCTCCATTTCACATATAAGTTTGTCATAATAGCCTTTATTATGTTAAGGTGTGTTCTCTTCATCCCTAGCCACTCCATTACTTTAATCATGAATGGATGTTAGATTTTATGAAAAAGTTTTTTTTTTCTAATGAGACAGTCATATGACATGCCTTTTATTCCATTCATATGACAAGTCTTTCACTCCATTCATGTAATGAATTGTTTTTATTGATTTACATATGTTGAACCATCTTTGAAATGAAGCCAACTTGTTCACAATAAATGGATCATCTTGATGTGATCTTGAATTTGGTATGCAAATCTAGTATTGAAAATTTTTTACATGTATGTTCATCAGCAACATCAGAACAAAGCTAAATATTAACAATAAGAACCACAAAAATAAGCTCAGTCATAGAAATTGAACAGTACACTATTGAATGATGAATATATCACTGAGAAAATAAAAATGGAAATGTAGAAGTCCTAGAATTGAATGAAAATGAGAACACAAGCTGGTCTGTGTTGAACTCTGAGGCCTATGTTGCTACCAAATGTTACACGGAAGCCCGGGATCAGGGCCAAAACCTGTGGCCTTGGTGGTGTCTGGGGGCCATGCTGCCACCAGAGTCATCCTGATTTGAGTGGCCTGTGATTCCAACAGCTTCATCTGGGCCCAAGCTGCCGCTGCGGGAAAGGTCTGGGTGTGTGGTCCTGCTGCAGGACTGTGTTGATGTCTGTAGCCACTGTCGCCGGGGGGTGGGGTGCATGGGAACTATGAGTGATGAAATCAAAGGGCCATGCTGAGCCAGCCCCACCTTTCGCTGGCCCTGCCATTTGCTGAACACTGCAGCAAGAGAGCTCACCCCTCCAGCACTCAGAAGAGATGGCCCCACCCCTCATCATAGGCGAGGAAGAACTGACCCTGATGGTATGGGCGTAGGGGAGCTGGCTCCATCTACACTGACCAGCTCAACTACTGCCCAGGCCCACAGTCGGGCCTGGGGTTGGACCGCCTAACATCGACCCCATTTAGGATCTGCTGGAGTTTGTAAAGGAACTACTCTTGTGGAATGATGCCCCCAAGATTTCTGTGACTCGGGGCAGTTGTGGGATATTCCAGAGGAGTTTCACTGAGGATCCAGTGATGATGATACCAGAAACCAGAGGCCTTGAACCAAACCAATGACTCTTTGCAACAAATATTTGCAAGTAAAGCTGATTGGACAAACGGATGTACTGTGCAACACACTTTGGCTCCACGATGAATGAAGAAGTGTTGGAGGGACGAGAAAGATGGAAAAGCAAAGAGGTCTTTGGTTTTGTTTTGTTTTTTGTTTTGTTTTGCTTTGTTGGGTTCTTTATTTTGTTTTTGTGGTGGTTTGATTTTTTTTTTTAATTTTCTTTTGATGGGGTGCTGCCTGGGTGAGAGGATATGGAGGGACCGAAAGGTGAGCACAATTAGAGTGCATGATGTAAAGTAATCAAATATTCAATAAAGAAATTATGTTAAATAAAAAAAGAAAACCATGCTTTGTAATTTTTGCCTTATTTTATTTTGATTAGCATTTTATTTTATTTTGATTTTTTAAAATAGGATCTTTCTTTGTAACTTGGGCTGGCTTCAAATTGGAGACCTGTTCAGCCTCTCAAGCCTTGAGATCATACATGTGAGGCACAACCATTTTATAATTGGTACTAATGTTTCATTAATTTCTCGTGTCATTTGGTTTTGGGTGGTAGTTTTGTTATTGTTGTTGTTTCAGATCAGATTTTCCTATGGTTTCCTTGGTTTTGCCTTGAACTTACTATGTAACTCAGGCTGGTCTTCAAATTGCAACTTCCCTGTCTCAGTTCTCTGAGTACTGGGAGTATAGATGAGCACTGCCAAACCCAGCTCTCTTCTATATAACAGTGCTTGTACCCACTCAATACTCATTTGGGAATCAGGACCACTTAGATACAGTAAATGTTACAGACACTGATAAAAATCTTTGCCTCCATGTTGCTTATATGCTACTGGGAAAAACAGTGATCAAATAAATTAATAAACAATGTGACACATTTAAATGTAAAGGAAAGTGCAGCAAGACAAAGAGGCCCACAGCTAAGCTTTCATGATTACCCTGATTTTCCCGTGCTTAACCTTATAATGTAACATTGCTTACACTCAAATTTCATCAGGTGATTATGTCACAATTGACTCAAATATTTGCTCCTTATTAAAAAAGTACATTTTCTAATTTTTCACATTTTAAAATATTTTGTAACTAACTTTTATTATCTCATGTATGGACCTTCCTAGCAAGATAGGGGTTTTGTTGTCATTGTTGCTATTTTAAGGAGGGATGATTGGTGGTTCTGGGGTTCAAACCCAGGGCCTAATGAATGCTAAGGAAGCTCTCTATCACCTAGCAGTAATCCCAGCATTTCTAACAAGTTGCTTTTTTAATCAATTCATATACATATTATCTTCCATCTTTATGTCCCAAAAATTACCCCCTGTACAATACATGGAATTCAGTAAAGGCTTTCTGAATGAGTAAACATAAAGTCTAGTAGTAAATTAGAACTTGACTACAGCATTATCAGTCCTTAGGGAACACCTAACTACCATTGAAAGAAGCCAGTAGACTACAAAAGGCTGACTAGGATGGTAGAAGACACCAGAGAATAAGAGACAGTCAAAGAGTCAGCAGATGCATGCTTAGTAGCAAGAGGAAGAAGAATCCATAGGGACAGCACAGCAAGGGTCTGGTTGTAAAGAAACCAATTTAACTTCAAACTGCTCCCCACTATCTTTTTTCATTTTCACAACCTAGGTGTTCTAGCCCTGGCTGGCTGCCTCAGCCTCCCTTCAGTAGCATCTTTACCAATTAAATTTTAACTGTGTTGCAGAGCCATGGCATCTTGCTCTCTAACAAAGTCACTTGTTTTGATTGACTCAGACTAGATTGTGTATCCTACTGAGCATTCTAATTCTTCATCTGCAACAACAGTCATATTTGGAGTATGTGGAGTGTTGGCTTATATGTAAAAGCACTTTGACAATATTTCCAAAATAGTTAGGGATAAAATGTATGTGTTTCCATTAAGTCATTGATTACCAAAACATCTGAAGATCACACTAAAACTCTATTTTAAGTTTTAAATGTTGATAGTTTCTCAGAAAACCAAGATTCTTTATACGTACAGTGTCACTTCTACAAATTAGGTCTCTTGATATTTTCTTGATGAAGAGAAAAATTAGATCCTCTTTAAAGAGCTGGACTATTTAAAGTTATTAAATGGGTCAGTGAGTTCATTATCATAAAGTGGGTACATAGAACCAGCCTTCCCTGACAAACACACCTAACAAATTCATGTGAACATTTTTTTCCTGCCACATTCTAGCAAATGAGTTTCCC
Source organism: Neotoma lepida (assembly GCA_001675575.1). NCBI lineage: Eukaryota > Metazoa > Chordata > Mammalia > Rodentia > Cricetidae > Neotoma > Neotoma lepida. The sequence continues at coordinate 43,894 of LZPO01108387.1, read as the reverse complement.
CATAACAAATATTCAATTTTGGCCTACAAATCAGGCCTAGTATTATTATAACAAATTTTTCAACCTTGCAAGAAATATCTGAGTATCTGAGTTTTAGTCACAAACATCAATTTAATAAAAATAAATGTTGGTTAATCTGAGACTTGCAGTATATAGTGAAGAAATATATCTTTTGTTGATGAAAAAAGAATATGTAGCTTAGTTATGGACCGAGGTTCCCAGGGCCTCTGGTGTTTATTTTCACTGTTAACTATATGTCTGATTACTAACCTCAATATCATTTTTGTCTAATTAACAATTTGAACTATACCAAATCAATAAACTTCTACATAGCAAAATAAACCAGTAGAGTGCAAGCTGGACTAGAGATTGGAATAAAATATATGCAAAACACATATCTGACAAAGGGTTAGTCCTCTGAACAAATACATAAAAAACCTCCATAACTCAATAGTAAAAAGTGAAAATGTCATAATTGAGTCCCTAGAAGACATACAAAAAGCCAACACATGCATTAAAAATTCTCAATTCCACCATGATGAGGGAAATGCAAATCAAAACAATCAAATTAAAGATGATAACACTTCATATCTGTTACAATGGCCAGTACTGAGAAAAGGGGTGTGGTGGGAAACTGAGAAGATGGTTAACTTGGAAAAGTGCTTGCCACACAAGCATAAGGACCCAAGCTCAAGCCTCAATACCCATGAAGAGCAAAGGATATTGTGGGGACTTATAATCCTAGTACTAGGCATGTAGAGATATAGAGATAAGAGGATGGGGGATACTTGTTAATCAGCCAGTCTAGCCAAACTGACAAGCCCCAGTTTCAGGGAGAGACCATAGCTCAAAGAACAAAGTGGAGGATGATTTAAGATGGTAGTCAACAGCAACCTCTGGCCTCCATGCACACTCATGTGTATGCACACAAACACATATACACACACATACATACAAAAGGCCAATAAATGTCCTAAATAATGTAGAGAAATTAGAATTCTTGCACACTGGTGTCAGGAATGTAACACAAAATGGTGCAGTCACTATGGAAAACAGCATGGAATTCCATACACCCAGAGCTACCACATGATCTTCTTCTTTGTGCATATAAGAAGAATCAAAATCAAGATTTCAGAAAAGTATTAGTACTTCCATATTTGTGATACCATCATGTATATAGGCATGATATGGAAACAAGCTGCATGTGGAACAACATATATGTACAGTATAGCGAAACTGCAGACATAGAGTAAGATTCTAGTTAGCATTGAACATGAAAGAAGGAAATGCTACAGTTTGTGATGACATGGATAAACTTTGAGGACATTATGCTAAGTGAAGTGAGCCATTTACAGGAAGAAATCCTGCATGGATCATAGATGCAGAGTGAGTAGTGGAAGCGGAAACAGTTGCCAGCTAGTGGGCTCCAGTCTCAGTAAGAATCTGGGTAAGCTCTAAAAGGCTGCTACACAATGCTGTGCGTAGCAACAATATTACATTGTACACTAAAATCAGGGAGGGCAGGGATAGAGAGAGCAAGTACTGGTAGCTAGTAAAATGAACTTCTAAGCAATGATACAGGGCTGGATACTCAGCAGTTAAGAGCACTTGCTTGCTTTTCCAGAGGACCCAAGTTCAGTTTCCAGCACACACATGGCGGCTCAAAACCCTTGTAACTCTAGTTCCAGGGGATCTAACGTGGTCTTCTAGCCTTCATGGACACCAGGCTTGCATATGTTACACACACATACTTGCAGGCAAATAATACTCATATACATAAAATTAAAACAAACAAATAGGAAGGGCATAGTAAACAAAATAAAATGTGTGTAGTTGTTTAAAGGCTCATATATTTGAATGCTTGGTCCCCAGTTTACGGAACTGTTGGGAAGGCTTAGAAGGTGTGGCCTTATTGGAGGAGGTGTGTCACTGGTGTGGGCTTTGAGGTTTCAAAAGCCCATACCATTTCCAGTTAGTTCTCTCTGTTTTGTGGTTGTGAATTTCTTTGATCTATCATCATGGACTCTAACCCTCTAAAACTGTATGCCAAATTAAATTCCTTTATAAGTCACCTTGGTCTTGGTATCTACTCACAGCAAAAGACAATATGTAAGGCATAAAGAATATCAATAGATAAATCCTCCAGAACATATACTTGCTATTTAAGAAACAAAGTCCTTCTAGCCAAGCTTGGTATTACACACCTGATATTCCAGCACTTGAGAGGCTACAGCAAGAATCCAAGAAGTTCAAAGTCATCCCGGTTCACATAGTATTTCAAAGCCAGGTTGAGCTACATGAGACCCTATCAGAAAAAAAGAGAGAGCAGAGCATGGTGTAATATACCTTCAATCCCAGCATTTGAGTGGCAGAGGCAGTGGATCTCTGTGAATTCAAGACTAGCACAGTCTACATTGTGAATTCCAGCCCAGTCAGGGACACACAGTGAGACNAGCAGTCGAGGTAGGAACCTTAATTCAATATTTTAGTTGTAGACAATATTTGCTAGAACTAAACCTTCAAATAATAGAAACAAAAAAAGAGAGAAGGAAGAGGGAAAAGAAAGAAACAAAAGATAAGACAGGAAAAAGAAAAGAGGGAGGAAGAAGAGAGGGAGGAGAGAGGGGAGGCAAGCAGGTTTGCTTCTAGGACAGACATGTGACACAAACTCTAATCCCAACACTGCAAGGCTGACACAGAGTGTGAATATATAGTGAGTGTATAAGGAGACCCTGTGTCAACAATTAACATATAAATGAATCACTTTCAATTAACCTCCAAAATTCTACAATATGAAAATCAAACATGTGCCACTAAGAGGCACTAAATTAAAACACTGCATATAAAGAAATTGAATAGAGTTGGGGGTCTAGCTCAGAGGCATAAAGCCTCAAGTTCAATCTTAGCACCAAAAACTAAAATAAAAGAAAACAAAATAATTGTGTTATTGTCACTCACTATTTTTCTGGGCCCTAGTTTATTTAAACAATAGTTGTGTTTCCTAATGTTTAATTATATAATCAATATTCAAGCAGTTAAAAGCAAATGAAACAGCAAAGCTGTAGGAAAGATACAGTTTAAATGAATCAGCACATCATTTTTGAGCCTGGACAACCAGGATGAGCAAATGATGAAAATCAATCAAGGTAGGATCCATCCAGCAAGATACCAACATCAAATAGTCAATAGCTGCTCAGCCCAGAGCCATCGGAGGCAGCAATGTACTTAAAGGGTAGGGTGCTTGCCCAGCATGCTCAAAGTTCTGGATTCAATCTTAGCACAGGGCAAAAAATTACAGCACTTTCACAGGCCCTGGAGATGAAATTAATATTATTATTCTGTTAAATGAACATAGCACCAAACTGCCTTCCAAACTTGCCTTTCTACCTGTAAATCAGTTCAGCTCTCAGACCTCATCAAAGAAGTTTCTGTATGCAGTGAACAGCAGTTAACTCAGAAACACACAACTGGTCAAAGTGCAGAGAACACATGACTGTTGCACTCAATCACAAATGGACATCCATATTACACACTCCTCAAGGCTCAGGGAACATTGCTAAAGGTGAGGTGGAAAGATTGTAAGACATGGGACAGAAAGAAACAGTGCCTCCTAGACATTGCAGGACCCCTGTACTCACAAACTCACAGCAAATGTGGGTGCCTGCATGAGACCTGCACAGCCAAGCCTCAGCATTCTACCATGTAAGGGAAAAGTATTCACAAGCCTTCACCCCTGATTGAGGATCTATCACAGTTGATGGCTTCTGGGGAATGGAGAGTTAGTTTTATTTAAGGCTGTGGCCCCTGATAGTTCAACCACCTTCTGGCTCCATACCCAGAAGTAAATGGATAGCACAAATTGAAGTGGATGAGATAAAATTTTAAAACTGCAAAATTACAACATAAAGACAATAAACACTGTTTCAGTGAATGTAATCCATGTTATCCACCTCCCTGATGGTCTGACCAGCCTTTTTTTAATTTTAATTTTTTATTTTTATGATTTCTACTTGCACGAGACACATCTCAAGGGTATTTGAGTAGAAGAATCAAAAGTCAAGAACTTCCATCTTGTGACTACCAACAGTCACGCCATCTCAGCTCCAGTACGAACCTACAGCTTTCCCCTCTGAGGCTTCTATCTTACATTTAAAACATAAGGAAATTAAATATACTTTTATTTAACATGAAGAACCTCTAGAACACTCAGTGTTCCCACAGTACATCATTAGTCCTTTCTTTATGACTCTCTTTTCTCTCTATAAACCCTAGAAGGACGATGAGCATGTGATTTTTATAACTGTGTCCCACAAATACCCAGCCCAGCCCAGTATATGGGAAAGACTCATTAAATATCCACTGGCTGGTTATAAATGAGTCCACGGGTTCAAAGTGTAACCCATGAAAGGTAATGTTCCTGCTTCTAAAATCACACCCCTCCAAATTATTCAACTTTCTAAAGACCTATTCTTTATCTCTCTAAGCCTACAATCAACCCCATATTTTAAGACATTTCACTGTAAATGATTATTTCGTTTTTAAGCAAAGATATATCCCAATAAATAATTCCAATTGGTAACCAGTATAATCCCCCTCAGTTCTGCACCACTGGCTAAAACCAAAGAGTAGTGGTGTTCTTATGAGCCTCCATTGTTTAATTATGAAAGAATCCCCATTTGGCTCCTTGAAATATTTAAAATAACTCAAGAGCAACCAACAAGCTCCTTCCTTGGGCTCCTTCTAAATGAATTTCTTTTGCTAGCAGGCCCAAAATAGTTCTTAAAATTGCCCTAAATTACACACACACACACACACACACACACACACACACACAATTCTCTTTACATTTTATCAGAATTAAATCATCTTCGCACACTGCCTTCTCCCCACCAACAGGGTTTCATGCTAACATTGCTGCCCTCCAAAAGTCAAAGGGGTTACCTGTACCCAGATACGGGAAAATGTTACTGGTTTTAAGACTATGATCTTTGCTAAGCATGGTGGTAAGATGCCTGTATCATATGCCTAGCTCTGTAGAAGGCTGAAGCAGGAAGATACTTGAACCTAGAAGTTCAGGGCAAGGCAGAGAACACAGACAGATCTTGTAGGAATAGAGGGTAACCTTCCATAATGTAAAACTATTCCAAAAGTTTAATTCCTTTACATTCTCTGGAAGCCCTCACCATTATTATCTATTGTGTGCCTGCTGTCACTGAGGATAGTTTTCTCATAACACATTTGGTGAAAGGACTCTAGAGAATGCCACTTCTCAGATATCTGAATTCTTCTCACCCCTAGAGTTAGACCAATAAAGGAAATTGTTTTCCCTAAGAAAACAGCTGAAAAGAGAAAAATAAAATTCTCTTTCCCTCCATTTAGTAGAGAAAACCAAACTCAATATTTTAAAATTAAATGTTCACATGCACAAAACCTGTGCAAGCCCAAGCCAGACCAAATTCCAGCATGGAGAGGGGAGTTGGACACAAAATCCCACCCCTAGCCAAAGTGCTACTAACAATTGTTAGCTGCTGGGAGAGGGAGAGGCAGTTTTCTCTAAGAGGTTAAGGTAAGTCCACCATGCTCCAATGGAAGGCCACACATCCAAGACACATAAAACTAAAAAAAAAGGCCACACTAGACACTAACTTGAATAAGTAGGGATATGGGATAGATCTAGGAAGAGTTTTGAGGGAATACAATCAAAACACATTGTATGAAACTCTCAAAAAACTAATTACAAACATTAAGTGTCTCAGCCAGGTAGGGGTAAGTGCCTTTAAGTGCAGCCCTCAGAATGTAGAGGCAAGAAGACACTGAGTTTGAGGTCAGCCTAGGCCATACCAAAGGTTCAAGTCCAGCCTGGGGTGCACAGTGAGACCCTGTCTCCGAAATAAAAGATAAAAATGAAATAAACATAAAGCTATTCATATTCTATAGACATTAGCTCCTCCAAAAGGGCCCTACATTCAGGCACTGGAGTTACTGGATCTTCTTGCACTGGACTTTCTGCCTCTGACGGCCTTGATTTCTCTTTCTAAACTGACCGCTGTGGTGCAGTCACTTCTTCCTGGAGATGCTAATAAAACAACAAGCTTTTTTTTATTAAAATGATAGTACAGATCTAGTGATATCAAAGGTGACTACTTTGATATGAAAAAAGTAAGCATGTTTTCAGAATGAAAAATAAATATTAAGTGTTCAGGCTTTTGTTCACTAAGGATGCTTCCACTGTGGAAAAGCAAGGCTGTTTTTTCTGACTTTTGTGTGTTATGCTAGAGTTTTGAGAACAGATATCACAGTATGGAGTTCTCCTTTTCACCCTTTGTGCTATACATGGAGGCCCCACCCCTTTACCCACCCTTCCTGTCCCCTGAAGACAGGATTCAAGATACTCTTGTCTAAGGATATATTCTTCATCTACATTGCCAGGAGAATTGAAATTTTCTTTAGTCTGTTCNCATCTTGTCAGTTCAGAGAGCACCTATCTTTTAAAGGAACCATGTGAACTCTGATGCAGATTTTTTTCTTTCATGTGTCAATAAATTTTCTTTTGTGTGGTATTCTGTTTCAAATGACAGCAATTTACATCACCGTGGGCTGAGGAAATGACTCAGTGGTGAAGAGCACTTGCTGTTCTTGAAGACCAGATTTCAGCTCCCAGGCCCCACATCTAGCAGCACACAACTGCCTATAACTTCAATGCCCTCTTCTGGCCTCCACAGTTACCAGCATTCATGTGAACATACCCTATCCCCACAGCACACACATATACCCATAATTAAAAGTTCCAGCCTCATGCTATTCAGGGTGAACCTGAGGCTAAGCTTGGGAACTTGTTGGAAATATAGAATTTCTAGATTCCCTGCAAGTCCTGTTAAAAAATAAACTGCAGGACTGGAGAGATGCTTATTAGTTAAGAGCTCTGGCTGTCCTTCTTGAGGACTCACTTTCTATTCCTAGCACTCACATGGCAGCTCACAACAGTCTGTAACTCCAGTTCCAGGGAATACTCTTCCTTATTCTGGCTTCTGTGGGCATTGCATGCATGAAGTGCACAGACTTTTATGAAGGCAAAACACTCATGCACATAGAAAATAATAATAATAAAATAAAAATTAAACCAAAAAAATCTCAATAATAAGCTGTAAATAAGGAGGAGATCCCTAATTACAGTGAATTTTAAGAAGTCCATCCTAACCTTAGCTTATCAGATCCAACAACATGCAAAAACAATTAATAAATTTGCCAACTACCACCACCATCCACATTTTATACCGATGTGTGTCCCACTCACTCACCAGTATTAGTACATGATTATGTACTTTCTTAAGGCTAATTTTTGCCTACTGAAGTGCAATGTTTATAATAAATGTATCCTTGAGCAGAGATTAATATGGTGAGGATATTCCAGAAATTGATTTTTTACAAGCTAATATTTCTTACATCTAACATGGTATTCTAATGTAGACAGTAGTAGGTTAGGATATTAAAAATCTCTCTGGAATTCATTTTCTCACTAACAGACTGGAATAGACATAGGTAATTTAATGAGTTGTTGTGGAGATTAAAAATAATGTACTCCGTATCTCAAGACTCCTTTTTTGTCTTTTATTTTATTGTCATGTATTAATCATACATTTTCATACTTGTACGTAACAATTTTGGTCATATTCACCATCACCCTCTTGCCCCCACATCTCCTTCCTCTAACCAACTAATCCTGCTTCTACTTTTGTGTCTTTTTTTATTTCATTCTAGTTATCACTGTAGCATGAAGAAAATGTCTCTCCCTCTCCCATCTTTTAGTGAAACAAGGTCCCTCTACGCATTACCTAGGCTTGCCTAACTGTGATGTGTAGCCCAGAATGATCTCCCATGTGCTAAGAATACAAATGTGAACTACCACACTTGGCTATCATTTTTGCTTTTTTTGTTTTCCTTAAGCAAGTCTGAAACATTCATTTCCATGTACTCCTTTTTAAAATTACATGTTTGTTCTTAATTGATGAAAGTAATTGTACACTTTGTACATGTAACATTTCAATATATTTATAGAATATGTAATTATCAGATCACAACAGACATATCCAATACTTCAGACAAATATCATTTCATTATGTTGAGAACATTCAAAGTCCTAAGAGTAATTAATTATGTCTGTGATAGTTTTAATGTAGTTGCCCCCATAAACTTATAGGGACTGGCATTATTAGGAGGTGTGGCTTTGTTAGAGTAGGTGTGGTCTTGTTGGACGAAGTGTGTCACTGTGGGAGTAGGCTTCGAGGTCTCTGTTGTGGAATATTATTTTAAAGTGTGTTGCATTTTTTCCTAGTGGTTTTGTTAATAATAAATTAACCTGTGAGCAGGAGGCTGAGTCAGCAAGTAACTGACAGGAAGTGGTAAGGAGGAACCACGTATGGCAAGTGTTTTTTAAGTGGGGGTTGAGAGAAGGACACTAGGTTTTTTGAAAGGCACAAGCAAAGAGAGAAGATTAGCTACTTGCCATTCAGCCTCTCTGAGTGAGCAGAATTCTACCTCAATATTTGAGTCTTGAGTTCTTTAGAGGGATGGAGATTTAGATAAGTTTCCTTACTAGCTTTGAAAGAGTCCAGTGCCTGAAGGAACAGAATCCCTTGCAGCCTAACCGCTGCTGGTAGCATTGGAGTTGCAATCTCTGATTAGGACAGCCATTACTTAAAAGGCAGCCATGGTTATAAAGAAAAACAACAGGTCTCCTTTGTTCAAGCTTCACTCAGTATGACAGTAAGACCACTTCCTGTTGCCTGTGAGTCAAGGTGTAGGACTCTCAGCTCCCTTTCCAGTACCATGTCTGCCTGCATGCCACTATGTTGCACCATGATGATAATGAACTAAGCCTCTGAAAATGTAAGCCACCCCAAATAATGTTTTTCCTTTATAAGAGTTGCAACGGCCATGGTATCTCTTCACAGCTAGAAACCCTAACTAAGATGTTGTCAGACATGATTACCCTACCATACTACATACAGATAGAAGTCATTGCTTCCATCTAAATTCATCCCTGAACCTGTTAACCAGTCCATCTCTACCCCTCCCATATAGCCGTTTCCCAGGCTATGATAACCATTAGTATACCTCACTTCTGTGAGGGCAACATTTTAGCTTCCACATAATGTGGGAATGTGCAACATTTGCCTTTTCTAAAGGCTTCTTTTTCTTTCTTACTAGAGGTGATTCTGTTCTAGTAGCTGCAGCAGGTTCACACCTCTATAGTTTTCAGCTTCTGATATATCCACCCACAAGATAAAAAGCAAAGAAGAATGTGCTGCAGGATGCTGATGAAATGCTCTCCAGCCCCAGTTTGCATTTATGACCACAGTGGGGGAGTTAGATAAGAGCAGAATGGGGCCCTCATTCTTGTAGCACATTACTGAAAGAGGAGGTGAGGTGGCTTTGCAAAAGTAAGTAGAAGTTTTCAAAAATAACCAAAAGCAACATGTGCCTAAACTCTTCCAGGACCCATTGCATGGAATTGTGTATTTGTGAAGGGAGGAAGGAAGCTTAACCCACAAACAAGACACAGCCAAGTGGATGAAGGGCTGGAGATGCCTCATGGGTCAGAAGCATCAACAAAATCTTGGTACCTAGAGAATTCACAACATGAGACAAGGATGTTAACATGAGCATTTATAGTCAATTGGAGCACATGAGAAAATTAAGCAAGTAAGCAATTTACTAGATTCCTGTATTAATAGGGGAGTGATTCCCAAATTTGGTTGTATATTATAATCACATTGGAGATATTATTTAAATTAATTTGCAGGCTACACCAGAAACTTATTAGTTAAGAGTCTCTATAGATTGAAGCGATGGGGTTCTGTATGTTTTTCAGGAGACTCCAGTATAGAAATAAGGCTACAGGTTACAATTATGGAAGAGAGGGAGTCAAGAATGGGACAGGAACTCCAACTTAGAAGACTATTACTTTAGTCCACAGGAAAGAGCAGGAAAGCAGGTGATGGTATGAATGGACAATTTTCAGCAATCTATCAAAATGTATAAAACTGCTCATGAATTAGAAGAGATGAGGTGTAGATAAAGAACCAAGGGTGGTTATGGTATATATATATATATATATATATACACACACATATGTATGGCTAGTCTTATAAAGAAAATGTGTATAGAAAAATTAGGTTGAGTAGGATGGAGAACAAAGTATAGTATCGTAAGAGGAAATGCTAAGCATCTCATTGGACTCAGACAATAACTGGGCTGAAGACAGAAATCTGGGTGTCTTCTGAATGTTGATGAAATTTTGATCTTAGAGAATGGATGAAAATGTAAAAAGAGAAAGAAAAATAATTACCTGCCAAGCCTGTAAAAGGCATGCAATATGAAACAAATCTGTGTGGTTTTGTTCTCCCAAGTAATAAACCAGGTCAGACACCTTGCTTCACAGGTTTTACTCATAAAATTTTTGGCAAAGACACCTCTCCTTGGCAAGGCACCATCTTCAGCTGTACATCCACAAGGGAACATACCAGGCTGCAGTAGATAGTTCCAAGCATGGCCTTACAGAAGGCACTGGCAAACCTAGAGACACAAACAAAACAGAAGGCATGAATGTGGGAAGGAGACTAGTAGACCAGATTAGAGGAGAACAAGAGACAGAGATAAGAGTATAATGGAGGGTGAGGGCAAGAGCAAGCAGAATGCCTTACATATGAGTATGAAACAAACTGGACTTTTTAAAAATGTACAGTTTTCAAAAATTAAATAAAAATTATTACTTTAAAAAGGATACCTCTACCATGTTTCAAATAATCCCAGGGATGTTGGGAAGGGAAATACACATCTCTAGTAATTCATCAAAATTACTCAGAACTTAGGGGAACAAGTCATCAAAATGAAGGTCACAGTGAGGGAAGAGTTGATGTGTAATAAGCTAGGCTTCTTAGAGAAGGAACAATGACTAACTGACACCCTGAGCACACTGACTTCTTGTACCAGTCATTCCAGGCCAGATAATTAAGCATTTTCATGAAGTCTATCTACTTTTTTCTAGGAGCTTGTACCAAATTTCTTCTATCCTATCAGTGTCAGGAGGTATCAAGAAGCAACAGACAGAAACCTAAAGTGGTGCTGTAATTACAGTAAAAGAGCATAACAATTACTTATAATTATATACTTCTCAGGAGTTCTTTCCTTCTAGTTCTGGAGTCTGACCCTTTCTGAGATGGAGAAATTGTAAACACTGAGGAAGAAGGCAGATTTAAAGGCTATCTGTCAGAAGGAGACAGGGATAATCTTCATATTTCTTTTTACCTTCATGAAAGGAAATCTTAAACAGTGAATAGCATCTTAATCAATAAGTGTTTGAAGTCAGATGAATGAAAAGCATTTATTTAAATATTGAATGTGGCTGCACTCCCACTGAGCTACACCTGGTCTGGCTCTGGAGTGTTAGCACCTAGCCCTAATCCATCTTTTGTTTAGCAGACTTTTGTTTCCCTATGTGAATCTTGTGTCAAGGTCTCCCAAGGATACAAAGGCCTATGCAAAACTTGGCTCAGGAAACCCAGAAAACCGTGGTACCTGATGAATCAAGGAATTTGCACTTGGCATTGTATTTTTGGGAACTTCTTTCCCAAAATTGGTTTTTTGAACATATGGAAATCAACTGGCTAAACTGTAAACATAGAGAAAAATAAAAATGCCCTCGGCGAAGGGAAAGTCCTTAGAGGCTGGATCTCCCTGCAGCCTCAAAAGGCTATGTTCATTCTTAAGGTGCCTCTGAGTCTTCTTTCCATGGATCCGTGTAAACCCACACACTTTGAGACAATTGAATTTCAGGAGCACACAGGCAACTTCTAGCGAAGACTAAAGTAACTCAAAAGGTAGTTTCAAGCTGGCTGTAGTGGTACACATCTGTAATCCTGGCATATCGAAAGCTGGGGAGAGAGAATCTCCAGTTCAAGGCTGCTGTGGGCTACAGAGGAAAACCGTGTCTCAAAGAAACAAATAAATTTGTGCTAGGCGTGTTGCCACACACATGTAATCTCCACAGAGACAGAGTGGTCTTTGTGAGTTTGAGGCCAATTGGGTGTTGGTTATATGGCGGTGGTGGAGCAATGGTAGCAGCACTTTACCATGTGTGAAAAGTCATGAGGTGTGACAGAATGCATTATTGAGAGTTTATTAGGGAAATAAGACAAGAGAGAGTGCTCAGGCCTGTGGAAGTGGTGTGCATGGAGAGAGGGGGGAAGAGAAGAGAGAGGAAGGGGCGGGGATTCCCCTGCACATGCACTTGTGGAGTTATGCCANGCATGCACATGGATTGCATGATCATGCTGTGCGCAAATTATGTGATCACACAGCACACAAATTACGTAGGCCCCTTGCTTGACTACTGAACTGCGCATGTGAGGTCACTTAGCTGGGGGAGTGGCCAGGAACTCCAACATTGGGTCAATACAGAAAGTTACAAGCTAGCCAAAGCTACATAGTGAGACCATGTCTCAAACACACACACACACACACACACACACACACACACACACACACAAAGTATTTTTTCAAAGTAATTTCATTCTAAATAATCTGCTAATTTAAAGGGACCATTAACAGAAAAAAACTATGGTAAAAAACAAATAAGGAACTGTCTTAGTTAGGGTTTCTATTGCTGTGACAAAACACCGTGACCAAAAAGCACGTTCAGAGGCTTACACTTCCAGATCATAGTCCATCATTGGAGGAAATCAGAATGGGAACTCAGGCAGGTCTGGAACCTGGAGATGTGAAGGCAATACAGATTCCATCTTAGGGAAGGGCCACCATTTTAGACCACCTGCTGTACTCAGTTCCAGGAAGGACCTCAGGAATGTGCCATGACAACTCGAGCAAATACAGGCCAGTATGCTCCTGCAGACATTCTGTCTGTGGTTTATGGCCCTTGAAGATAACCAGATAATCCTGCTGAGCAGTCCAGATAATCCTACTCAGCAAGTTGTGGTTTCCCCACCAAAAGTCTAACCCAATAGTTTCAAATGTAGTTTCGTGCCGAAAGTCCAGGCCAATACTTTCAAAAAATCACCTTGCCCCATATCCCTTCTACCCAATTGTGAGATGCCAGCATGTAATTCTCAGCTTGTGGTTTTTCCCTATAAAAACTCTGTGCTCCTGCACCCACAGCCACCACTGCCACTGCATTTCCCTCCATCTGCCTGGAGGTGACCTAGGTTTGAACCTTACAATAAAAAGACCCTTATGTGCTTGCATTAGAAACTAGCTCCTTGGTGGTCTCTGGGGGTTTCGCAAAATGGGTACAACAGAGGCAGGAGCTGATGCAGAAACCATGGAGGGGAGCTACTTACTGGCTTGCCTCACATGACTTGCTCAACTTGCTTTCTTAAAGAACCCAGGACCACCAGTCCAGGGATGGCACTATCCACAATGGGCTGGGATCTCCCCTATTGATCACTAATTGAGAAATGCCTTACAGCTGGATCTCATTGAGGCATTTCCAGAACTGAGGCTCCCTTCTCTGTGATGACTCTAGATTGTGTCAAGTTGACACACAAAACCAGTCAGTTCAGAAGCCAAAGAGATAACTCAGCAGGTAAAGATGCTTGCTGCCAAGCCTGAGGACATGAGTTCAATCCTGAAATTCACATGGTAGAAAAAGAGAACTGACTTACATAGAACTTACACACACACACATTAGAAAAAAATTAAAGAAAGAAATAATAATATCTAGTGTGCTCATTTTATAAGCGAGCATCTTTCCATATTAACATATACCCCAGGAGCAATTCACTCCACCCAGAGAATTTTGGCCTCTCTGCATTCTCATCTCCCTTGGAAATATTCCACCACAGCATTCATGTTGATGTATGTACCTCCTGAATTTAGACCTTCCTCCTGTGGGTCACTTTCTACTTATGTCATCACTGACTTTCTCATCACCCATGGAACATCTCCTCCTCATTGCCTCCAGCATCTAATAAATTGTCATGCTGATTAATTTTGTCCCTTTGCTTAGACTGAAAAATGACTAGGAAATATATGAGGCACACAAATGTCTCTGTGAGGATATTCCCAGAGAGGAATACTCAAGTGGGGAGTGATGGAGATATTGTTCTGTATGCTGTGAATATGTGTTGCTCTGATTGATTGATAAATAAAATGCTGATTGGCCAGTAGCCAGGCAGAAAGTATAGGTGGGATAAACAAACAAGGAGAATTCTGGGAAGAGGAAGGCTGAGTCAGGAGACGCCAGCCGCCGCGGAAGGANCAACATGCCTACAGACNGGTAAAGCCACAGAATATGTGGCAAAACATAGATTAATAGAAATGGGCTGAATTTAAGTNTAAGAGCTAGTCAGTANTATGCCTGAGCTAATGGCCAAGCAGTTGTAATTAATATAAGCTTTTGAGTTATTAATTTACAAGTGGCTGCGGGACCGCTGGGTGGGCTGGACCATGTGGGGCCTGGCGGGACCCAGACGAAACATTCACCTACAGGGGAGTCTTCTCCCTAGTTTCAGGCAGCACAATTCCCACAGGTAGGGTGCCCACAGGAGATAAAATGAAAGGAAAAGCCCAGAGTTCAAGTATACTCCTCTCTGCTTCCTATCCACCTCTTCTGTGTGCTACCTCTGTCCCAATGTGCTGCCTCCCCACAAGCCCAGAATGAATGGAACTCAGGTCTATGAACTAAAACATCTGAAACCATAGGCCAAAACCAATCCTTCCTCAATGAGCAATTGGCACAGCTGTATCTGATGGGAATGGCAGCAATTGGCACAGTCATATCTGATGGGAACGGCAGCAGTTGGCATAGCCATAGCTGATGGGAACAGCAGAAGTCCTAAAGCCAGCACAGCTGCTTGACAAAGATCCGGCAAAGATGAGCCACATGATGGTCATTGTGCCACCTTTACTTTTCATCTCCACTTGTTGCATACTTGGGGGACTTTTAATATTTGTGCAATTTGAGGATATTGGATTGATGGGAAATTTCATATGAATCTTTTATGCCTTCTCCCAGGAGTGCTGCTTCTAACCTTCCCCAGGAAAGTCATGAACATACTAACCCTCCCACTTTTTGGGAGATATCCTTATCTACTTGAAGGTCTTCTTTACACCTTGGAGGTTATGACACACATAAAGAAGCCGGAGCTCTCTTTACTAGACTATGAGACATTCTTGAAACATCTGTCCCTGTACTTATGCAGGAACAAGATATTCAAAACAAAGTAAACTCAAAAAGGTCAAAAATATTTGATGGGCAAGAAGAGTTGGACACAGTTCAGATTGCAAGCCTCTTCCCTCTATACACTCAAGCAATTACATGGCATATACCTCTACCCTACACAGAGACTTATATTGAAGAACAAAGTGGAAAGATGATAAAAGAATGAGATGTCAGGACCTCCCTTTCTTAGAAGAGTTAGCACGTGCAGAGCCACTACGGTGTCATATGACCAAGGTATAGTAGAATGCCAGGAATAGACATACAGATAAATTCTATGTAGATATAAAACATAAGCATTGTATTATGCCAGAATTTGAATAATAACTGCAGAAGCTCTGGCCTGAGGATTTTTCTTGGGCACTCTGACCATCAAGAGTTGATAATATACTGCTTGGGACATGGCAATATGCCCAGACTGGCTTAAAGATTTGTTTTGGTCTAATGGCCTCACAGCCACAATAGCTACTAGTCTGAGAACAGGCTATCATTTGCCTCCAGATTCTTAAAATTTGGGTTATAGGGTTAATGAGTAAAAATGATAACTCTGTTTATCAATGATGTCAAAACTTGAGAGAATGATTGGAAATGATAACTCTGTTTTGTCATAGTTTATTAATGATGACTAAAAGATGGGCAAGAGGAAGTAAAACACATATATGTCCAAAACCAAAAAATGATATGATCTATGTTTTGCAACAAGATAAATGTATCCCTGCTTACTAAATTTTGTACAAATAAAGAAGCACTTTGGCTGCTAGTCAGTCAGGCTGCAAGATTTTCACCGCCACCATGACCTGGTTCAACTTCTCCCCCTGCCAACTCCTTACATTCTCTGCTGGGACCTGTCCACCAACTGGGATGGCTCCCAGCAGGCAATAGTAGTGCACATCTTTAATCCCAGCACTCAGGAGGCAGAGGCAGGAAGATCTCTGTGAGTTCCAGACCAGCATAGCCTACAGAGTGAGTTCCAACACAGCCAAGGCTACGTGGAGAAACCCTGTATCAAAAAACAAAACAAAACAAAACCACTTTCCTTCAGCTGTGTGTGTCAGAGATCTTGTGACATCAATAAAAGATAACTAGAATGCTGTCATCCCTGCACTTTGACCCCACTCTTCATCCCACTTACCTATAGCATTCCCACATAAATCTGTGGTTGCTTACCATCCCCAGAATATAACCCACAGAGGAATACTTTCCATGAGGCTATGAACTCAGTCCTCAGAGTCACAGCATTTGCATGGACATGAATCTAATGTCCAATTCATAGCACATAACATCTCTATGTCTATGGAGGTCTGATCCTTAAGCCAAATTCCAACTTCTTGGGANCACAGACTCTCTTGTTCTCAACCCCACATCAGCCTTTCTCAAACATCCTGAGCAGGAACATTAAACAGGGAGCCTCCTGTAGTTGCTGTTTGCATGTTGACTATAGGTCTAGCATATATACACTCTCAATCGTGATCAAACCTTTGTTGTTTCTACCTACACAGACAATCCTCTAGATTTTGAGCACACCTATTAATCTGTTATTTCACATATGGATATTAATTCACAGTTCCTTGTGGCCACAAGTCTATGATAATATGCTAAATCTTTCTCTCTGCTAAAAGAAAATTTCATAGATTTAATATACAGATTTTGCTCTCTATTTATGGTCCCTCCTAAAAACTAGCTTCTAAACTATGATGGGGAGAANCAAGTGTGACCTTCAGAAAAGCTTAATAAATACACTCTGATTACTCTTAATTAGGACTTCAGCCTGCATTTCTGTCATCAATGTAGATTTTAATGATTGCAAGGATTCACTGAGCAATCTTCCCATGTAACAACTAACCGTTGGTACATCATGCTCGCTTGAGTTCTTATGCATTGTTTTGATTAAAAATGAAATTGGTAGGTACTATATGAGAAAAGCAGTCATAATTATGGGTTTCAGTAACTGAAGCATCAGAAAGGCAGCATCTGCTCCTGACTTTCACTTGCCAAGTCCTAAAGAATGACAATCTTTCAACTGTCCAGGGGTCTCATGTCTAAGAGAACATGTAGATGAGACTTTAAGATCCAAGCAGGGAAATGGAAAGATGGCTCAGCAATTAAGAGCATTTGTTCTTGCAGAGAAGCAGGGCTCAATTCTCAGCACCTACATGGTGGCTCACAACCATCTGTAACTCCAGTTCCTGGGGGGTCTCCTCAGGTACCAAACATGCATGTGGTTCACAGACATACATGTAAGCAAAATACTCCTACACATAAAATTACTAACTTTTTAAAAAATGTTTTTAATATCCAAGTGAGGTGCCCTTCAAGAGCAATGTCATGAGCACCCACAGAAAGCTCTGTAGTTCTAAAAACTATTGCGCTCCTGTAACAATGAAGTGGAATGTGGCAATCACCAGAACTCCTTCAAAGGAGCAGCTCTGGAGTTCTGGAGAAATGCCAAGATTGTGGGGAACCTGAACATCTTTGGAAGTCACTTGAAGAAAGTTTTGTGTTGTGTCAGACAAAAATGTGCAAAAGAAGACAGAAGAAAAGTAGCATTGCAGGCAAAATGACAAGAATGTGCAATGTGGTCTTTCATCTGTAGACAAGAATTCCTAGAAAAAAGCTGTAACTACAAAGACTGATTGGCTTTGCATATTCAGTGTTTTAACTTTAGTGTGGCGTGGGGAGTTTCTTTTCTGATCTTGTCTGTTTGGTATTTTAAAAGTCTCCGGTATATGGAAAGAAATTGTTTTCCCTAAATTTGGGGAATTTTCAACTATGATTTTATTGAAAATGTTTCTTATGCCTTTGATATGAACTTTTTCACCTTCTATGTTCAGAAGTGGTAGCTCCAGGAGAATCTGACATTTGCTTGGATTTTTTTCTCACCACATTTGCCTGGAGCTCACTGTGTTCAGCTGGCTTACCTGTAATTCATTATGTAGAGGAGGCTGGTGGTGAACTTGCCGGAATCTTCCTGTATCAGAATCCCAAGTACTAGTATTAGGGGTGTATAACAACGTCCAATTTGGATTTTTATCGATATTACTGAATATTAAGTTACATATAGTAAAGTCCATTCAATTGAAACTATATTTCATAATGAGTTTTAACAAGTCACACAGTCATACACACCTGTAACTACTACAATAATCAAGATATAGAACATTCCTATCATCCCACAAACTCTCATGTATCTATTTCTAGTCAAGCTTTCTGCACACACACACACACACACACACACACACACACACATTGTTCTACCTACCATTATACCCTGTACATTACAATACCAACTTTCCAGGCAAGATGTGCTCACTGTTTCAATAGCAACTGAGAAGCTATGGGTAGTTGTTGGCTTCTGCAGGAGGAAGAGCATTTTTTCTTCAGGAATGTGGCCCCTGGAAAGTTGCCTATACTCCAGTAAATGGGCAGCACTAATAAAACTCAATGGGTTGGAAGAAGAACGAGGAGGAGGAGAGGAAGAAGAAGGAAGAGGAGGAAGAAGAGGAGGAGAAGAGGGGAAAGGACAGGAGGTGGGAAAGGGTGTGTCCATAGAGGGAGTATAGAAGGGAATGGGTATGAATATGATCAGGATATATACATGCATGAAATTCTCAAAGAATAGATAAAATAATGAGCACAAAATAAATCAACGTATGAATATCAGTGGTTTTTCCACATACCAATAGTGAAATGTACCTAGAAAAAATTAGGAAAATTATCCCATTCACAATAGTTTCAAAAAGTAAAATAAAATACCAAGGCCAGTGAGATGGCTCAGTAAGTAAAGGTGACTGCCACCAAGTGTGGTGACCTGAGTTTGACGTCCAGAACTCACATGGTAGAAGGAATCAACTCTAAAANGTAGCCCTCTGACATCCACATATATGCACTCTCTACCTATATAAAAGCACACACACAAATAAATAAATGTAATAAAAAATTTTAAAATGCCTATGAATAAGCCTAACTGAAGAAGTAAAATGGTAAAATGGTACTTGAAAACAATGAAGAAATTGAAGCAAGCACTAGAGGATAGACGGACCTCCTATGCAGGTTCTATGGCAGAACCCATATGATGATGTGGTGATTTTTTTTGTGCTTTAACAAATAAAGCTTGCCTGGGGATCAGAGGAAAAAGCCAGCCACTATATTAAACATAGAGGTCAGGCAGTGGTAGCACACACCTTTAATTCTAGCATTCAGGAGGCAGAGATTCATCCATATCTCTGAGTTCAAGACCACACTGGGAACAGAGCCAGGCATGATGGCACACACTTTTAATCCCAGCACTAGTTAACCATAGAGGTCTGGAAGTCTGTACAGACAGACAGGAAGTGATAGAGTTGGGTGGAAAGAGGAAAGTGATGCACCTGGGTGGAGAGAGGAAGTAAGATGACAGAACACAGAAAGGTATATAGGTGTGAGTATACAGGAAGTAGCTCTCTCTTTGGCTGAGGTTTTCCTAGAGGTAAGACATGACTGGCTTGCTCTCTGATCTCCAGGCAAGCTTTATTTGTTAAAGCACAAATAAAATATCACCACACATGATGTTATCTGTATTATCAAAAAGTGATCTACAGGCACAATGCAATCATCGTCAAAGCCTACTGACATTCTTCTCAGAAATAGAAAAAATAATCCTCATACATATGAAAACACAAAATACTATGCATACATAGCCAAAGCAATCTTGGGGGCTAGGGGTTGCTGGAAGCATCACAGTAATCACAGTACATGATATCAAGTTACATCACAGAGCCATAGTGACAAAATCAGCATCATATTGACACAAAACAGAAAGGCAAGTAACTGGAAGAGAATAAAGGATGCAGAAACAAAACCACACAGCTACAGATACAAAGATGCCAGAAACATAGACTGGAGAAAAGACATCCTCTTCAAAAATTAATACTGTAAAAATTGGATATCAACATAAGAAAGACACTAGATCCCTACCTCACTCTGTAGAAAAATCCATCCAAAGACCTGAAAGTATTAGAAGATAGCATATATAAAACACTTTGAAACACAGCCATAGGCAAGGAATTTCTGAAAAGAGATCCAAGAAATCATTTCAAATACAGACAAATGGGACTGGTAGCTTTCATCATGCCAGAGCATATAATGAAGGCTGCCAGAGAAGAAAAGTCATTTGACAGTCTTACTCAGCTGTGGAATCTGTGCTACACTACCAAAGTTCCAGGCAAGATATGCCCACTGGTACAAAAGTGCTATATGTGTATGAAAATTGCACATGAAACCCATTACTCTGTATGCTGACTTAAAAAAAAAAAAAACTTAAGAGTAGCTGTTCATTTGGTCAAGAGAGATGTGGACCTGATATTTACCATCATCCAGGCATGAAATTATATCTCATTTATCCACTTTCAACCTGTTTCTGTCCCTTCACCATGTCTGCATCTTTCATCCAGCACATGTGAGTGCTTCTGTCTGAGATAAGAATTTCTGTGCTTGCTGCTTCAGCCCCATCTGAGAAAATACATATGTAATAGCCTCTGCATATTTGATAGCACTGATTCCCCCAGCCATTCTCCCAATTATTCTTTCCTAGAATTATACATTAGTAGAAATTAGAGACCTAGAAAAAAAAAACAGTTGGAAGGTGGAGGTGCTTCAAATAGACTCAACTAATTCCCTTGTAGGTTTTCTTTTTATTTTTTAACCCACACAAATGAAATCTAGTGCCCTATAAGGCAGATAATACCATACTGCTGTTGCTCTAATTCTGAATTTCTTCTAAAAACTTTTTCATCTGTCCTATGATATTTTAATTTGAACATCCTTAATATAAATAAGTCTTTCAAAGTTCTGATTGAAAGCAATAAACACTTCCTCAACTTCACCCCTGCCTAGCAGTTGCTTACAAAGAAACCCAGTTTTCCTGGGCTGCTCCTGTTTTACACCTCTCACCTGGTATGATTATAAATAGCTCTGCCTTCCACACTCAACAGTATGCAGGTTTATACCATAAACTGTGTTCTCAGCCTCTTTTTGAGCACAGTTACCCTCCCTCAGAGCCCCAAGAAAATTCAAAGGCAAAGAGATCAATATCATTGAGTGCTGATTCTACTCCTGGGTAAATGCTGCATGAAAGATATCCATTGTATCTTAGCTCTGTAGAAGGTAGGTGGTACTTATTACCAACTGGAAATGAGGAAAGTAATGTTCACAGATTATGAAGTGGGCCAGAGAAAGCATAGAAATACAGAGAAACCAAGAGAACAAAGAAGGGGAAAGAAATTCCCCTTTCCTATCCCAGATCAAATTTACATTTCTTCCTGGCTGTCAAGAATTCACACACACACACACACACACACAAATACCATGATGAAAAATGCTTTTATTAGAACAATGTTCATTTTCTAGGAGCTATCTCAAACAAGAGTGCTAAAATAATAAATGAACCGTACTTACTTAAAGCTCAAATGCACGTGACCTTTGAGTGTAACCTTGTCTGATGCCTAAATCTGAGTCATGCACCTCATAAACCACCTTACAATTTCACTTATGAAAGAAGATGCTTTATACAAATAATCAGCATTTTTCTTTTTACTTTTTAAACTTCTTTTAATTTTTCAATTTGGTCATAAAGTAACATTGTTTGAGCTGTCTCTTATACACATCTAGATGTGTATAAGAGACAGATATAATGTTGGGAGGTATGCCCACCAGACCGTTACTCAGACACTCTTGAAGCCAAAATGAAAGTCTTTATTGCTGGCTAGTAGCTGCATGGGGAAATTGCTCAACTCATCCACTCCCAAGCATTACAGCCTTTTTTTCTTTTCTCACAAAATCCACATCCTGGTTGTCACACTTCATTTAACAAGAAGCAGAACTACAGAAGCCAAAAAGCAAGGTTAATACATTTTGGGACTTTTCTGGAATTATGGTCTAGATCTTTGATGGGTTAAGTCTTTGTTCATGTTTTGGCAGGTGCTGGGGCCTACATGGTGGGCTTTGAGGTCAGAATGGTGACTCTATCATGGCATCAGTTGTGCTACGGTCTGGGAGCCTGTTACATTCCCCACTGATTCTATGGGCATGAGTCAAATCATGGACTCATCTTGAGGTAGAGGGCTATATTGTCCCCTCAGCACTAACAATTTAACAGAATTTACTCTATGTTTTAACATAGTTAAGTAGACAGCTCAGTAAGCAGGGTCCTATAGTAAGGACTAGGAGTAAAAGGATTAATGTTCCAGCAATGGCTGTAAGTAAAGTAATTCGTTAACCAGGAGGATCAGAGGACCAAGGATGGATGGTGGTTGTCAGATTCTTGGGCTCCCTTTTCTCTTTCCTTAAGGTTATTTCTAACCATAATCTAGACTTTCTTTAATTACCCCTGACTGGTTAACATAGAAGCAACAAGTTTCTCCCAGTGCCATACAGAGACCACCTTGTTTCAGAAGAGGAGGTCTAATCCTCTGCAATTCTGAAGAATAACCTCTGCTAAGCAGTCTACCTGGGCTTCCAGAAAGGAAATAGAATTTTCCAGATGACCTGTGTCTATATCTACTTGAGCACTGAATTCCTTAAAGTTTTTAATCCTCACAATTAGGGCTAAAGTTATAATTGCAGTGGAGCCCACAATGCCTGCCCCGACCAACCAAGGAACAAGAATAGGGATGGCTTGCCATGTGCAGGGAAGCCCAGAATCAAGATTTAGGTGGGTCCTGCCCTCTTCTCCATTATAGATTAGCACATGTGGTAGTATGTACACAAGGATGCAAAGGGGTGCAAACAATTCAAAAAGTGCACACTTGGTTAAGTCATTGATGCAAGCAAGCTGGATACTCTCTGGGATCTGGAAATACACTGGACCTCCATTCCCGAAGTTAACCTGCTATGCATGACTACAGGAATCTGCATAGGAGGGAACTACCTAGGAAGTATCTTGGTGGCATTAAGCAGGCACTCTTTCCTTGTTGGTTCTCCAGGGTGAGCTTAGGTTGATCTGATATACAGCTGTCAGGATTGCACATTGAGATTATTGTTTGATTAGTTCCACTCACAACATAATATAGGTGTTACAACCTTTTCCTATGGGGAGACAAAGAAGACAAAATAGGACAGTCATAGTCATAGGTACTGTGTCAGTAATATCTTTAGCAAGTTGGATGGCATGGTGATTACTCATCCATTTTTATCCTCTGTAGCCTCCTTCAGCTGAGTGTGGTGGACCCATGGGGTAACACCAGCAATCTTCACTGCTGTAGGAGTAGTGAGGACCACAGGGTATGGGCATTTCCATATTGGGTCCAGGCTCCAAGTTGGGAACCTCTTTACTTACACAGGGTCACCAGGCTGGAGCTTGTGGACAGGCTCAGACACGGGCAAGGTTCTGGTCTCTGGAACAATTTAATTAATAGTGCTCTGGGCTTGTTTCAGGGCATGTGAGGCCTTGAGGAGGAAATGGTTAGTAATTTCTGTCTTACAAATGAACATCTCTTAGCTTTAGGAGTAAAGGAAGAGACTTCCCAAACATAATTTCAAATGGAGTGAAATTTTTCTAATGTAGAGTGCACATGGACCTTAGGAGGGCAGGTGGTAAGAGGTTGGCCCAATTTTTGACAATATCAAGGGCATATTTGACAAAAGTTTCCTTCAAGATCCTATTAACCCCTTACAACTGTCCTGAGCATTGTGGCCTATAGTCTCAATATAGTTTCCAATCAACATTTCAGACCAGATTTGGGGTACTTTGGCCATGAAGGGCTGGCCATTGTGAGACTCCAGGGAGATTGGGCAATCCAAACCTAGGAATCAACTCTTGTAGAAGTTCCTTGGTGACCACTGAGGCTGTCTCCATTCAGGCAGGCTTCCACCCCTCCAGAGAAGGTCCCAGTGGTCTCTGGAGGTGCTTCTTTCATGCAAATTCCTTCTAGGGTTTTTCTTCCTCATTTGAGGTTCACTTGTGCACAAGTAATAGATCTGGATACAATGTCTGTGACAAGATTGTCTAGTTGAGGGATGTAATATCTGGGCCTGAGTAACTCAGCAGCTTTGGATGCCCCTAGTCGAGTGGCCTGGTGAAGTCTGGTGACCATCTGTCTTCTGATAGCACAAGGGAGTATGAGTCTCCCATCCAGCAAGAACCACTGTCCTTTTGCCTCCTATATGGCATCTTCCCTTTTTGCCTACATGGTTTCTTCCTGTGTGTAGTTTGGGTACTGAAACAATTTGAGTTCAGGCAAAGTAACCAAAATCTGGAGATGCCACACTAGTGGCATCTAGCAGGGCCATGATTTCTCCTTTGTTCTTTATTTCATTTCTGGACAGGATAAGGAGTCACCTTTCTTGATTGAGGCTCCCATAGACATGGGCCATAGCAAATGCACACCAATTGTCTGTGTACATAGTATTGACTTTTTCCTTCCCTCAAGCAAAATGTCTTGGTTAATGCCAGAAGTTCAACCCTTTGTGCTGAAGTCTGTCAACTGAAGGCCTAGGCCCACACTGTCTTGCCCAAGGTGACAACTGTGGCCCCAGCATACCTCATTCTATTCTTAACAAAACTGTTCCCATCAATGTACAGTACCTTTTCTGCTTCTCAGCTGTTAGGTCGGGTCTCATGATCATGACCCCATCAGTCACTTTCATGCAGTCATGGAGGGAATCTATTAGGCTATCACTTTGCAGTCGGCTGGCTGGGTTGATGGATGAAGTTTTATTCAAAGTAAAGTGGGCAGTGGCCTCCTCAAAGGATATGGAGGTCTATAGATTTGTGTAATAAGTCTCTCCAAGTTAGGTGATAGGGGTAATCTGGCATGACTAACAAGGAGTGGATCACAATAAGAAGTACCAAGTTCACTGTCCAAGAAGTCATCCAGGGAAAGAAAATCTGTCCAGTGGCCCCTAGGACAGCTGTCTGTAGAGACATCACTGGTCCAAGCAGCCCTTTCAGGACTGTGTAGGCTGTTTCTATATCGACAGGAATATAGCAAATTTGCTCCCTACCTTTACTGTTAACCTGGGCTCCCAGGGCCTCAGTAGAATGAAGTCCCAGCCCCATTAGTCCTCACCTAAATGGAGGAACGGGTATCTTTCTTTCATCTTCTGATTTGGGCATCCATTCTTTTGGTGTTCTTTTTTCTTCCAAAAATCGTGTTTCTCCTTTTTAGTTTCTCTCTTGCTTTCCCTCTAGGACCTCTTCTATCAGTCTCCCTGAGTACTGCTGCTGCTGCTCAGGTCAATCTTTTATTCTGCTTTTCTTCTGCAGAGTCATGGCTATGGTAAACCTTCTGAACAATTTGCAATAATTGACACCTATTCATACACTCTGCAATAATTTGAAAAGGAATGGCCCCCATTGGCTCATATATTTGAATTCTTGGTCACCCTAGAGTAGAACTGTTTGAAAGGATTAGAAGGATTAGGAGGTATGGCCTTATTGGAAGAAGTATGTCACTGCAGATGGCCTTTGAGATTTCAAAAACCCATGCCAGGCTCAGTGTCTCCCTCTCAGCCTGTGGATCAAGATGTAGCTCTCAGCTACTATTACAGCATCATGCATATCACCATGCTCTATGCCATGGTGACAATGGACTAAACCTCTAAAACTGTAAGCAAGCCCCAATTAAATGCTTTCTCTTATAAGAGTTACTGTGGACATAGTGTCTCTTCACAGCAATAGAACAATGACTAAGACCCCCTCAAACCCTTTTAACTTGTGAAGTTTCTTTCTAATATCTAGGACCATCTGTATAGCAGAAGCAATATCGGTTGCACCATGGTTTTCTGGTGTGTCTGGGTCTATGGAGTTGAACACCCAATTAGCCTCTCAGAGGTGCTGCAGGAACCCAGAGGGTGATTCTAGGGCTCATGTATGACCTCACTCACCTAAGAGAGACTGATGGGTTTTCTAGCAGCTGCCTCCAGTTTCCCTAAAAGAATCTAGCAAAAATTTTCCATAGTCCCCTTACAGGAAGAAGGGGAAATCCACTCTATTTAGGCTAGATAGTCCCCAAGCAATCTTCAGCCTGGCCTGAGGCTAGCTTTTCTACTCTCAAGCCAGATCCTGCCTCACTCCTCTGCCATGAAGAGGATGGCCAGGAGCTTTTGGCAATCATCCCAGGTTGGTTGGTGGATATAAAAGACAGTCTTGAAGTGAGAGTCTGAGGTTTTTTTGTAGAATAGTGAGCTTCAAGTTTTCCAATTTTGTAGATCGTTGGTTGAAAAGAAGACATAAACCATGAAAAGAATAGAGGAAGGACCTTCAGGTCTTGGGCCTTCTGTGGGCTCCTCCCTTAGAGGAAGTATGGGGGCTGCCTCTGCTCCAGGGAAATGCCTTCAAAAGCACCCTTAGCCAGAGCTACTCCACGTGTAGAGGGGGATGGGGACCAAAGGTAGAAGAGACTACCTCTTCTCCCTACCCAAGCACAACCAGGGGAGCTACTTCCTCCCTGGATGCTGCCAGAGGTCACATTGGGACATATGGAGGAAGAAACTCATCTTCCTCTGGTGGAACTGAGAAAACAGATCTATTGACTCTATAATGTTGTGAGGTAAGCCCACCAGAGACTACCACTTGTAGCTGTAAGTTTTCTCTGGTCCTGCCCAGCCGATAGTTATGTGTTGAGTTAAGTTATAATAGCTAGCTAGTAAGAGGCCTGAGCCATAGGCCGTATAATTAAGCCTCTGAATGACTATTTTATAAGCAGCTGTGGGATCATAGGGCTGGGCAGGACCAATACATACATTAGGTAGCTAGCTCTTATAATTTAACTCAACCTATAATTTATAATCTATGNATTGCCACATGTTCCGAGGCTTTACCTGTGTCCCATTACATGTTGNTCCTTGGGTGGCTGG
Organism: Neotoma lepida; assembly: GCA_001675575.1. NCBI lineage: Eukaryota > Metazoa > Chordata > Mammalia > Rodentia > Cricetidae > Neotoma > Neotoma lepida. The sequence continues at coordinate 16,827 of LZPO01108387.1, read as the reverse complement.
CTCACATCTCCCTAGACTCTGCCTTTCTCTTTCCTGTCTCTCTCCTTATATTTCCCACCTGCCTCTAAGCTGCCCTGTCATAGGCCAAAGCAGCTTATTTATTAACCAATGGGAACAATATATATTTACAGCTTACAGAAAGACATCCCCCAGCNACCACTCAGACACTCTTGAAGCCAAAAAGGAAGTCTTTATTGCTGGCTGGTAGCTGCATGGGGAAATTGCCCAACTCATCCACTCCCAAGCCTTACATCCTTTTGTCTTTTTTGCACAAAATCCACATCCTGGTTGTCACACTTCAGTTAACAAGAAGCAGAACTATAGAAGCCAAAAAGCAAGGTTAATACATTTTGGGACTTTTCTGGAATTATGTCTAGATCTTTGATGGGTTAAGTCTTTGTTCCTGTTTTGGCAGGTTTTGGAGACTACATACTGGGTTTTAAGATCAGAATGGTAAACCTAACACGGCATCAGTTGTGCTAAGGTCTGGGGGCCTGTCACAATAACTTGATGCCCACCATCACCACCACTCACCACTCTCTCAATGCTTAAGTCTAATGTCTGTAATAGCCTTTTCTCTTACTTCTTTCTAAAGAATAAAAAACTTTACTGTTGCAGGATCCTAACATCTCCCAATGTTACTGGATCCTAACAGTTCCCTTGGGGGCAGAGGTGAGAAGGCATGATGTCAATGATACAGACAACAGAAGTCAGTTGAAGGCAAACAGCAGACTCATTTACTCAATAATGAGGAAGGCCTTATTTACCCTCCTCCCAGTACCCACACTGTGTCGCAATCTGGTGACATTGCATGGTTGTCCCTCATTGGCTGGGAACAATCAGGAACTCTGACAGCACCTGTTGCTAGGCCCTCAGGCAGACTCCAGGTTGGCTCATAAGGAAGTACATTATGTGCATGCCTTGGCAACTGGTTTGAGGCAATTTCTTCGACCCTTGGGCCTGACCTACTACCCTTTACTTCCCATAATTTATCCTGAAATTCTTCTCTGGGACCTAAATTAAAATCCAATGTTCAAATGAGGTATGGAAGCTGATGTGTGTGATCTCATTACTCAGGAAGTTCACCATGAGTTTGAGGCCAGCTTGGGCTATATAGTGACCTCTAGATGAGTCTGGGCTACTCAAATACAAAAACTGAAAAGTAAAAATAAAAATAAAAACCAGAAAACTAAAGTTTTCCAAACAAAAGGTCAGTTCAATGAAAGTCCTTAAAGGGAACTCTTCATGCTCCATCACACAGCAACACACTGTGTCTCCCACTATCACTGACAGGCCCAAGGCTACACCATTTATGAATGGCTGAAAAAGGATCAAGTCTGATGTGAAACAGTGTTCTTCCTCCCATGCCATTTTTCAATGAAAGGAAAATGGACCAAATCTGAAGCATGTGATACAGATCTGCACTACAAGGCAAAGGCATGACTCATCTCAGTACAAATGGAGGTAGACGGTGCTGAGTAAGACCCTCTTAGGCACTACAGCTGAATCCACCTTTCAGAAAAACAGACAGCACAGGGACACTCAACCAACAGCATATAAAGTAGAGACAGCCCTTCTGTAATGAATGCTGCTAGGTATCTCACCCACAGGAATAATGCACAGTCAGGCTGTAGTTCTCAAAGACTTTGGAATTTGAATACACATCCTTGTATATCACCTAACCATACCCAGATCTCATTTGTCTGGATCTTAGGGAGCCAGGAAATGACACACAGGGAAGAGACTGCCCTAGACACCAGACAGGCGAGCTACTTCCTTCTCCTGCTGGTATTTCTCCAACAAATCTTTCCCCATTTCTACCTAGCTTTGCCTCAGATGAAATTCTGGAAATTTCTCTGTTTCTGTTTTACTTCAACCTTGTAATTTCAAGGCTTCCAAGCACTGTTCCTCCTGCACTACTCTCTCAACAAAAGGAGTGGATATGAAAGTTGCCACTTTCTCCTGTGGGACCTGAAGTTTATCATTTCACACTAGGAATGGTAATGGCTTCCTGACTCATAACTTCAAATTTCTCCTTAATACCCTAAAATCACAATTTTCTTCTGGTTAATTTTTAGTATAAAGAAGTTTTTGTGTGTCTGTGTCTGTGTGTGTGTGTGTGTGTGTGTGTGTGTGTGTGTGTGTGTGTGTGTGTTGGGGGAGACATAGAGAGAGAGATAGAAACAGACAGAGAGAATGTGCATGTGTACACATGTACAAGCTTATTTATAAAAATAACTTTTTCATTTATATATGTGTGTATATGCTACATGCGTGCAGGTGCTCACAGAGGCCTGAAAAAGATACTGGATTCCCCAGGAGTTGGAGTTACAGGTAGTTGCAGGCTGACTTGTATGGATGCTGGCAACCAAGGAACCAAACTGGGGTCCTCTGCAAGAGTAATGTGTGCTTACCTGCTGATCCATCTTTCTATGTGCTTAGTTTTATCATATACCCTGGGTCTCAGCACAGTTAAAATTAAGTACATTTTAAATGTAGTTCAGTCATACTGGCCACAATAGTGGGGCAAGAACTGGATGGCCACAACTATCACTTGTAACAACCTGAAAAATTCTTTTTCAACAACTACTACTCCAAGCAATCCAGTATTCTTCATTCTGCTGCAGAAAAGAATTTTACAACAAGCCTGTATGAAGTAGAGTTTGAGTTTATCCAGAAGAATGTTTAACATAGATTCAACAGGGTTAGTAGAAAGAGAAGCACTCAGAAAAGAATAAGACATACACAAAGTGTATGAGCTTCTCAAGAAAATTATTCATACTCAGTTGTCTTCACAATAGCCATATTTATGTTTTAGATGAGTTCTGGAGCTCTCTTTGAAGACTTGCTAAGGAATTTAAGTGAGATCATAAGACATTTCCTGTGGTAGATTGGATAGCTGATAAGGTAACACCCTAGATGGCATAGATTGCATGGAAAGTCTGAATGTTTTTATAATAAACAATATTAATAGTCTTGTTTGTGAGATTCCTAGACAATAACTGAGAAAGAATTAAGGCCATACTCCATCATATACAGTTTCTTCTTAAACATGGTTTATTATTACTTTATATTCATGTCTGTGTATGTGTGTGTGTGTGTGTATGTGTAAGACAGAAGAGGGGGTCAGCAGATCTCTTGGAGCTGGAATCACAGTCATTTCTGAGCCACCTAACTGATGTGGATGCCAGGAACCAAACTCAGGTCTTCTAGAGGTGCTCTTAAACACTGAGCTATATTTCCAGCTCTATTTTAACATTCTTAATTGAAAACATCCAAATACAAGGAGTATTGTCCTATGGGTCATCAGCTTTCACAGAAAATGTTGATCATGCTGAGATTCCTCATTCCCAGCTGCCAAAAGGAACCAGACTCAACAGTGAAGGTTCCTCTCCCTTTCCATGTCCCCTTAAATTTCTGTCTTCCTAGCTGGCCTCACCACAGCATACATGGAAATCTAACCCCTTTGTGTAATCCTACCTGTGCCAACTAATAATGTGCCAATTTCTAACAAGATGTTCTTTTTAGTTCTGTATAAAAGAGTACTTGNTCCAATTTGATGCATTCAGTAGTCACAACATGAATGTGTTGAATTGACCTAAAGAACTTATTCAGTGTTTGAAGAGGTCTAAACCATTTCCAATGGCAACCAGAAAATGAGCTTCCATCTCAGACTATAAAAACCTTAGCATTCATCTATATGATGAGTCTAGCAGAGAGCTGAGAGGTTTATGACATTTTAATTATTGATAATTTTGATTGTGCTGATGAGAAGACTTTTTTAATGGGAGGCGATTGGAGAGGCTTCAAGGAGAGCTGCCAGAATAATTAAAACATCCTTATAAATTGGTATGAAGATGATGCCAGGCTGTCAAAATGTCCATTAGCCAATCTGACCCTACCTTTCTCTGGCAACTCCATCTATTCATCAGATGATCTCAGCCTTAATTGAAATTGACAATACAATGATGACAAGAATGTGGTGTGGCTAGGGAAGTACATACTACTTCATAATCCTCTAAAAATATGACACTCAATAATAGGACAGATCATTTATTCCCTGCCAACTTCCTGAAAGAGCTTCAGTCAGCTTACATGAAGAACTGCAGTAATAATAATCTATGAAATTAATACACAGTAGTAACCAGTTCTTGTCACTTGAAATTTTAAAGGAAGAGGGTGAAGAAGTAGAAGCTAAGCCTGCACAAATGTTAAGTGAAGAGACTCCGGATATATTACTATAAATGCAGGATCCACCATGTAGCATGGAGTGTAAATGGAATGCAGGGAAAGGAAAACCTCAAAATACATGGAAGTGGGGACAAAGTGGAAAGGGCTGGGGTATCCCATCTGCTCAGCCCTCTTCACAGACTTAACACTTCTCAGACTTTCATGCATGCCCTTAACTTTCATAATAGATGAGAAAATTGAGAATCAGAGCCTGAGTAACTTGCTCATGGACACTGCCCCAAGACACTGAGGAACCAACACATATAAAATAAATCCACATGGCTTCAAATCCAAGGTTGTTTCTGCACAAATTTATCTAATCGAGGAATTGAGTTAAGGGCACTGAGCAGTAGAATAAACTGTTTTATGCAAAAAATAATTCTTTCATTTACATCACATGCCTTGTAGGCTTGTTTTTAGAATGAAAGTATGTACAAAGCCATATTTTTCCTTTGTCTTTTTATTATAGCATCTTTATTTAGTGATAAAATGATCATAAGTACTCACAGTGACCATGTTCTTTGGAAAATCTTTCCCCTAAGAGAAAAAGTGAAATGTGATTTGCCTCCAACAAGATGTAATGATCTCCACTCTGTCAGTTTTGAGTTAATCAAAAGTGAGATTTGAATGAGCCATTTTTTATGCAATGGCTAAGGGACAAGCTTTAAGAGACAAAGAAAAAGCAGTCCCTGTTGCATAACTCCCTAGCTGTGAGACCTCTGGCAATTTATTTCACCNCCTAGAACTTCAGAAAAAATGAGAACAATTCCCCCCCGCAAGTTCTGGGATGGTGAAAGGCTAGCAATGAAACTCAAAGCTAAGTACCTGGCATAGAGTCCAAACAGAACGGAACTGTCCCAACTGTGAACTAGCATGCCTCCTTCTCCTCCCTAGTCTGGACTTAGTAAGTTAAGACGATCATTATTTTGTTAAACGAAGATAAAATGATGACCTGCCTAAGATTTGCTTCAAAGATTTCAATTTCAATAAGAGAGTGAAGAACATATTAAGCACAAGTAGATGACACCAACAGTTGCTGGTGTTGGATGAACCTCGCTGAAGCCAGCACACAGGTTCATCATTCAATTTGTTCTACTTTAGGTTGTTAAAATATTTCCATAATAGAAAATAGGTTGTTAATTTCCATAGTTAGAATACCTAAAGGATACATATACTGAGAAATATACCAAGATCAAGGCTGGGGATGTAGCTCAGTGATAGGGCACTTGTCTAATTTGGGTGATACCAAGCACAGTAAAAATAAATACAAGGAGCCTGAGGAGATGCCTCAATCTGTAAGGTACTTCCATGCAAGTATGAGGACCTGATTTCAGATTCTCAGCACCCAAGTGTATGCACCAGTGATGGCACATACGGGTAAGTCCAGTACATGTGGGAGAGGAAACAAGAGGATCCCTGGAGTTTTCTGACCAGCTAGTCTAGCCAAGTGGTGAGCTCCAGGTTCAGTTATTCTCAAAAGAATGAGGTGAACAGGCCATGAGATGGCTCTGTGGATAAAAGCACTTTCTCAGAAGCCCGACAACCTGGCTTCTATCCTTAGAAGCCAACTGCTGGGGGAAAGAAAGAAGCAATTCATAAAAGGAATCCTCTGACATCCATGCACACACACAAACACACCACACCATACACACACACACACACACACACACACACACACACACACACTAAATTAGTTAGTAGTTAATTAGTTAGTTAAATGTAAAAATATTTTTCAAGTAAGGCAGCGAGAAATAAGAGGAAAACACCTAGCATTGACTTCAGTCTTCACACACGTACAGTTATACAAACACATATGTACATAGCACACTCAAAATAAACACATAAGTTATAAATAAATACATAAGTCCAAGACTAACAAGAACAGAAGAGTGAATTGTTGAATTGTAGACCAGTCAGGGTTACATAGTGAAATCTTGTCTCAAAAGAGAGAGGAGAGAGGGAAAATGGACTGTACACAGCCTAGCTTCTTCTTAGAGAGCTTCATGGATCTTCTCCTGGTCTATGGTGAGTCCTTCTTTGAATCCAATTATTTTATAAGATTTTAAAGAGGGACCTGGAGAGATGCTTTAGTTAAGAGTTCATACTGCTCTTGAAGAGAACCCAACTTCAATTCCTAGCACCCAGGTGAGCCAGTTATGCATCTGGCCCCCAAAGGCACTGCACTCTTGTGCGCATACCTACTGTGGCCAATGAATCTGTGGGTGCCACAGGGGCCTGGAAAGGAGGATGATTGTAAACAGAGACATAGAACTCTGGGTTCAGCTCAGGAATAAGCAATTTTTATTTTTCCACTGCTGTTTATATAGTGTTGGGCTAGCTACTAAATATATCACTGTGGGAGCTTGAGAAATCCCATGAGCCCTTTATCTGAGATCCTCTTTCTGCGCTTCCCTGTCCTTGTGGTCTTGTTTTGTTCTAGAGGACATTCCTCCTAGGCCTTATCTTGTGCCCGCAGTTTTCAACAGTCACATCTCTGTCAGGGTTTGTGCCTGAAAAAGGAACTGTTGACCATCTGGACCCAGACACATACCCACACATAGACATATACATAGAATTAAGAATAGTGAAAAAAAATCATAAAATAATTTTCAAATTCCAAAGTCATAAAATAAACTGCAAAGACAGGTGACCCTGTCTTTCTAAAGTTTGAAGAGTCACTAGACAATATCCATAACAAAAACTGAGTCTTTTTCCAAGACCGTCACCATGGTTTTCCTTCTCCTGACTTGAACATACGGTGCAATCCACCATGCTCACATCCTCAGTATCACTGCATCTGCTGTCAACCTCTTCCCCAACACAATCTCCCTGGGGATTCCACCACAGTATCTGTGGATGGCCCACCTGGTCCTCCCAAAGGTTTCCTATGCAAGACTCCTCAAAGTCTTGAATATTCCCATTAATAATACATTTTAGTAACTCCAAAAGGCACTTCCTGGGAATCCATAGGCTACTCTGGCCAGGGAAGCAGGTAGGCTACCTGTGAGTACATGGTCAAAAGAATGACCTATGGTGAAAAATGCCTTGGGGAACTGTAAGAGAGACTCCAGAAAAAAAAGGCAGAGGGCCTTTTATTTCAGGTGCATTTTGTTCTCTGGATTGTTCTTGGATATGATTTCATGCCTCCTGTGACAAATATTTACATTTAATTTGTAAGACATGTTTATTCTTTTTTTCATTTTACATGCCAACCATAGTTCCCCCTCCCTCCCCTCTTCCTGTTCACCCCCACTTTCCCCCGCCCCCACCCCTAACCACTCCTCAGAGAGAATATGGCCTCCCATGAGGAGTCAACAAAGTCTGGCATATCAACTTGAGGCAGGGCCAAGCCTCTGCCCCCGTATCAAGGCTGAGCAAGGTATCCCTCTGTAGGGAATGGGCTCCAAAAAGCCAGTTCACGCACTAGGGATAAATCCTGGTCCCACTGCCAGTAGCCCCACAAACTGTCCAAGCCACACAACTGTCACCCACATTCAGAGGGCCTAGTTCGGTCCCTTGCAGGCTCCCCAGCAGTCAGTCCAGAGTCAGTGAGCTCCAGCTAGGTNGGGACAGCTGTCTCTGTGGGTTTTTCTGTCATGATGTTGACCCCTTTGCTCATAGAATCCCTCCTCCCTCTCTTCAACTGGACTCCGGGAGTTCCACCCAGTGCTTAGCTGTGGATCTCTGCATCTGCTTCTGTCAGTTACTGGATGTAGGTTCTATGATGACAATTAGAGTAGTCACCAATCTGATTACAGGAGGAGGCCAGTTCAGGTACCCTCTCCACTATTGCTTGGAGTCTTAGCTGGGGTCATCCTTGTGGATTCCTGGGAATTTCCCTAGCACCAGGCTTCTCCCTAACCCCATAATGGTTCCCTCTTACCAAGATATCTCTTTCCTTGGTCTCCTTCTCTGTCCAACTCAACCATCTCATTCCCTCATGTTCTCTTCCCATCTCCCCTTAACTACTCCCCCCTCCCCCAACACTCCCATTTTACTCAGGAGATAAGACATGTTTATTCTTACTGGATATTAGAACATAGCTATAGAACCCAATCTGGTCAGTGTACCCTAAATCTGGGTATGGCCTTCTGCCTTGCTTTCATGGCTTTCCCAGATATAATCTATGGTACTTGNGAGGCAATTGTGTTTAAAATGAGCTTTCCTGCTAAAGTTCTGGGCAAGGGATGTTAATATTTAGTATGTGCTTACTGGCATTTATTTACATGTTTTTCTGATCATGTTTTTCTGAACTCAAACAATCTTTCTTGGATCATTGCTTTCTTTGTTACATTCATGTATAAAAGTATCCTGAAACTGAAGTAAGGTTTTCTACAGCATTAGACTGTAGTCCACCACATTCTTTCAGGTCTTCAGATCCCAGGTCCAGCAGACAAGATCTGCACAGGTCAACTGAAAAGGTGACAAGTAGCAACCAAACAGGGATCTGAATGAAAGTTACAAGAACACTCTAGGACCCCTGCAGAANGAAGTAAGCAGAGATTAAAATGGGGCAAAAAGTAGGGGAACCAGCACCGTATACTGACTTGATACATCATTTCTTACAAAGAGTGATACTGCAATGTCTAAAGCCCACCGGTAAGAATGTTGGGATTTAATAATAGAATATAATTCTTGGTTTCCAAAAAATGGCACTATAGATTCCTGAGTATGGGATCAAAGTAAAGAAAATATAATGGAAGCCCATAGACAAGGAGAAAGTATTCCAGTGCAATTCTGCTTGACTTGGGCATTGGTCCATGTCTTGATACAAACAATAAATGGTAACAAGCCAAAGGATTTGGAAAAGACTGTGACAGATTATTTACATGAGTAGGAAGGAGCCAGATAATGAAACACAAGAAAACATCTTACAAGCTAGAAAGAAAGCTTTTCCCACACAAGATCAGAAGGGACCAAGCGGAGCAAAATCGAGAGTAAAAATGTCAACACTGATCAAAGAGGAAAACCTTTAGCCATCCACTTTCGGGTCCCAAATTGTACCTTTATTTACCTGAGGACTATAACAATGGCTGAAACAAATGGGGGAGAGGGAAGATGATGTGCTGCCATTCATGAAAGGAGCACCTTGGTTTTCTGGGAGTAAGGATGCATGGCATAACATCAGATTCTGGAAAAAAGACAGGAACTTTCTAAAATTGGACAGAGGCTAGATGAGCCATATCAAGATTTTGCTTATCATCTTTCACAGGCAGTCAATTATCTTATGGTTGACAGAGAGGCAGAAATATTTATTGTTAAACAACTTGCGTATGAGAATGCTAATGCTACATGCCAGACTGCTATCCATCCCTTTAGAAAGAAAGGAGATATTAATGATTACATCCACCTCTGTGCTAATATTAGGCCTTGACATACTCAAAGTTAACTCTAGCTATGGCACTCCAAGGGCAAATAATGCCTCAACTCTTGGCAGTCATTCAACAAGTAAAAGGAATGAATAATGACAAACAGCCCAACTTTATGTCAAAAGTTTGTTGCTACTACTTTAAAAAGAGCTAAAGAGCTGTTTCCTCTTGCTTTTTTTTTTGTACATTCTATGGATGATATTCTGCTTTCTAAAAAAAAATAATAAAATGTTAAAATATCTGTTTACAAAAATAAAAGTTGGATTAGCCCTTTAAATTTACATTCCTCAAAAAAAATTCTTTAAATACTTTGGATGACAACACTGGCTTTCACTATTTTATGCCCCTGTAAATTATTTTTTAAAACCTACAATGCTCCTGCATACATTGTCAAGCCTTTTTAGGAATTCTACCAACAGTTTGATACAAACAACATCACAGGCATTCCTTATAACCTTCAGGTTCACTCTTTTGTGGGAAGAGCCAATGGACAACTTAAACATTATTTACAAATAAAGGAGGGGGCGTGGGATAGTATGGCTACTCTTCACAATATTTTATCCTCTATTTTATATACTTATTTTTTTTTAATTGGGGGCAAGGATAGCCCTTACTATTAATACAGAATTTTTTGGACCCCTCCAAAACAATTCAGGGTCACAGTCATTTGGAGAGATGTTATGTCTGGCCCATTGAATGGTCCAGCTCCAATAAATCACTGGAGCCGCAGCTGTGTTTGTGTTTTTAACTCATGGTGTGAAAAAGCCAGTACAGATACCTAAAAGACTGGCTCAACCTGGGAAAGATGGACAAAGAGGTTCCAAAACATCTTCAGATGCTACATCTGAAGAAAAGAAAGAGAATGGAACAACAGAGTCATTCAACCAAAAGAACAGTCTCCCTAACAAAAATGACTAAGATGAAGAAATTAATCACTGAGGGAAAAGACTTGATGAAATCTCAGGGGAAGGGTATGACTGCAAAATTGCTGTTTTTGCTATGTTGTCTGTACTGAATGCATTTATTACCTCTGATACATACTGGGTTTATGTACCTGATCAATCTGTGCTTCACTTTGTTAAATAGGAAAAGAATAGCATTCCTGTTTATGTCAGTAACTCTGAGATCTTGGGTTCTCACACAGCTAATCATATTGTTCCCCAAAAAAGATGGTTACATGACAATTTAAGTATTGATGGTCAAGACTTACGTGATATAATATTAATTATTCAACATTAAAAATTAAATAAATTAATCTCTGGTGGTTTGAATGTAATTGGCCCCCATAATCTCATAGAGAGTGGCACTATTAGGATGTGTGGCTTTGTTGGAGTGGGTATGGCCTTTTTGGAGGAAGCATGTCACTGTGGGAGTGGGCTTTGAGGTTTCCTATGCTCAGGATTCTGCCAAGTGTCTCAGTCAACTTTCTGTTGCCTGCAAGATGTAGCACTCTCAGCTCCAGCACCACGTCGGCCTGCACACTGCCATGCTTCCAGCCATGATGATAATGAACTGAACATCTGAAAGTGAGCCCCCATCATTTACATGGGTTCCTTATAAGAATTGCCATGGTCATTGTGTCTCTTCACAGCAATAAAAATCGTAACTAAGACACCCTCCTCCAAAGCTCTTATTTCCACCTTACTGCTGACATTCACTGTTATGGATATTTCCACACAGTTAAAAACTGATAATGGTCCAGCTTTTACTAGTAGGAATTTTAAGAAATGCTGTTATGAATGATAAATTTAACATATCACTAGAACCCCTTATAATCCACAAGGTTAAACCTTTGTAGAACACACATATCCCACCCTTAAGAAAGCAATTTTAAAAATAAAAGGGGGAACTACTCCATGAGATACTGTTGCTATTACCTTATTTACTTTAAATTTTTTAAGTTTGCTTCAAGGGGAACCTATTACTTGAGCTTCCTGACATTTTCAGAATTCTCATCCCTACATGCAGCCATTGTCCTGTCCCATAAGGTATAAAGAACTAGACCACTGAGTAGCAGAATAAAATTTTTCAGACATCTTTTTTAAGCAGTTGCCTGGAATATTAGGGCAAGGGATAACAAAAGAGATTGCTGATGCCTTGCATCTATGACCAGTTGTTCTCTGAATTTTGATTAGCGGCTGCAAAGAGAAATTTCTTTAATAAAGGGTGAGAACTACACTTACCTTGGATATAAAGACAAGTATGTAGAATGTATTATTTAGAATTCAGGAATTATACTGGTCTCATAAAGTGGTAGTAGTAAGTTCTCTTCTAAAATCCATGACCTCATTATCCATGGGAAATTGGATAAGTTTTCAGTGAATCCCACTACTGGCACCCTTAGGAACATCTTGCTATGCTGGTCATTTGGATATCTATACATCATTCTAGAATCCTCATTATCAAGCTCAGTAACTAAACTGCTACTAATATGTCTCACATGTGCTTTTCCCAGCTGCCCATGCTGCACTCTCACAACTCCTTGCTATGTGAAAAAAAAAATCATGTGCTATTTTCACTTTTAAAATTCTACTTAAGCTTGATGAGACTCACTCACATTGGTTCCCCAGCCAAGCTGACTGTGCTGTGTGCTACCTCACAATTTAAATGTATAGCAACTGTCCTATATATTAGCCTGCCATGACCTAAATGACTTGGGTCCTGGAACCCTGATTAGAGACGTGAAGGGGATGAAAAAAAGGACAAACATATAGACAGTAAAGCTGGGATCAGTTGAGGATCAGGCAGGGTTTTGCTACCACAACAACCCCCAGCCTCAGCAATATTTATTATGTACAGCAAAGGAGTTAGCTAGATAGACAGCAGGTTTCTGTAGGCATGTACTCTCTGGCTATCAATATCTGGGAAGATGGAATCTGTAGTTGCTAGTCTTTGTACACACTGATGAATTGTTCATAAACACACGCAGAGCCACAAGGGAAGTTTTGTCATTCCTCTTGAGCTTCACCTGGGTAAGGCTTTGCCACTCCTGTGAGGCTGAGACATTAGAGTCCTCAACTTGGCCATGCACTAAGGACTTCACTCAGGGCTTCCTGCACTTACTACTTTTACATATAGTAGCAGTTGTCCATTGCCATGTATACTGCCCTTTGGGGTACAATTTTTTTAAGTAAAGATGGCTATTATAAACTAAGTTGTGTCCCTCCAATGTTTGTATGTTGAAACCCTAAGCCCCAGTGTATACTATGACATTGGAGCCTTTGAGAGATCAAGGCATAGATGAGGTCAGATCTGATGGGATGAATGCTCTTATAAGAAAAGACACAGAACACTTACTGTCCCCACTTCTATATTCACAAAGAGAGTTCCTGGGTGTGGGTCTCACCCTTCTAAGTGAATTGTTGGCCACTGGACCATGAGGGCAAAGGGAGCAAAAGCAGGGATGGCTATAAGCATGACGGAAAGAAATTCCATGAGTTAGCTTCAGAGAGACAGCTCATTTATTGAAGCAATAGGGCTAGCTTATATAGCTCAAGTCAGGGGTACAGGGTAGAAGGACAAATGAACAAGGGAGGGAAGACACCTAGTTTGAGTATGCAGACCTAATTGAGGACGGACAAATGTTAATGATGCACCAATTCAAATACTAGAGCATGTGGGAAGAAATGGGAAACTCATGTGCTGAGCCATACAGCGTTTGCAGGAAGCTCTGAAAAAAGTCATCCTCCAAATAAGATCAGGCATCCAAGCCTAGAGACACTCTCCAAATAAAGTTAGGCAGAAAAAGGAAGGCCTACAGAGAAAGGGAGTCCTCCATATTGCACCTAGCTCAGAGAGCTATCCAGACATGGTGAACTGCAACCTTAAATGCAGGGTACTCCAACACCTGGGTGTTATGCAAGTTGGTAGGTCTCTGTGGTGGTTTGAATAAGAATGGCTCTCATAGGCTCATATATTTGAATGCTTAGTCATCAGGGAGTGGTAGTACTAAAGGAGGATTAGGAGGTGTGGTCTTATTGGAAGTGTGTCACTGGGAGTGGCTTTGAGGTTTCAAAAACCCAAGCCAGGCCCATTGGCTCTCTATCTCTTCCTGCTGCCTTTGAATCTGGATGTAGAAGTCTCAGCTACTTCTCCAGCACCATGTCTGCCTGCATGCCACCATCCTCCCCCAAAAGACGATAATGGACTAAATCTCTGAAACTGTAAGCAAGCCCCAATTCAACGATTTCTTTTATAAGAGTTGCCATGATCATGGTGTCTCTACACAGCAATATAACACTGACTAAGCCGGTCCTTAAAAATGAAGAAAAGGACTGTAGAATGAACCCTTCCTTGCCAGTGAATTAGGGACTTAAAAGCCACTTCTGCTGAAATGTTCCTCTCATAGGCCAACATCTATTTTATCTGTATCTCCTATGTTTTAGCTAAAGATATAAAGATAAATCATTGTTCTGAACCCATAGTCCCCTTAGATTCCAAGAAGAGCAAATTGTTAGAAGACAGACCATTCCTCCCAATAAGGACAACTGTCCATGAAGATGAGTATAGGGGGAAATTATTAAGGCAACTCCACGTAGTTAACTAAAGGTTTATTTAGGGATTTAGGGCAACTTACAGTAAGTAAAGGGGTAGGTCACAGGGTCCAGGAGAGATGAGGTGCAGTCCAGCAGTGTTCTCTGGAGAACTCTGCTTAGTCCACCCTCCAACGTCCGTGATGCAGGAACCAAGAGCTCCGGCACGGACTGACTTTCTTTCTAACGGCTCCTCATTCTTAACCAGCTCCTCTCTAGGCTCCGCCCCCAGGGGGGCGGTCCGAGGTAGGCGTGGCAGTTACCCGAAGCCTCAGCAAGGGTTATGCTTCCAGGTCATAGCTGGAACTGCTGCCCACTACAGATGAGGCTACACTTCCACTTTCAGTTATTCTCAGATTAACCAGCTAACAGTCACCTTTCAGGACACAGCAAGTTGACACAATGATGTGTTAATGGTGAGCAAGACAAACCCTTTATGAGAATGACTTAACTTTGCAAACTTCTTGCTTCTATTTGAATATAAACCTAATATCATTGCCCCAAAGGTTGAGTTAAGGATCACTGGACCCCTTTATTTCCTGATGTGACCACATTGAATAAATCTTTCTCTCCTTTTCTCCATTAGTCTTCTCATGATCAAGTTGATCCTCTTGAAGTTACCAGAGCTCAGGTTTTTAATGCTAAACACTAACTTGCCTACCCTAAAATCTATGAGAAATAGATTCTTGTTCTTGTCTATAGTGTTTTGCTGATGAAACTTTAGCTGACTAAAATAATCCTGTCACCTATGCCCCTACATCCCTCATCATCTGACACAGTGCCTGGTCAATAAGGCTTAAAAGTTGGCATTGAATGAAATGTGCTGCCCATACTACATACTCTCTAGTGGGAAAACTGACAAATAGTATTTTTGCACCATTTATGTTATTCTTAACTTTAATTACTGTCTAAATATAGACTTCAATGCATATTTATATTGCTCAATTAGACCTTCCCATCTGTCTTCTCTTCTGAGAAACATATTTCTTCAAGGACATGCTTGTTCCATTTCTATTGTCATGAATTCCTTTTTTCATTTGTTTACTTGTTTTATTTTTTCAGTTTTTAAAATGTATTATTTTGTTGAGGAGTAAGGAGTGTGTGAGAGTATGGGTGTGCATATGTGAAGGACAGAGGACAACTTTTGGGAGTCTAGTCTCTCCTTCCACCTTTATGTCAGTTCTGGGGATCAAACTCAGGTCATCAGTCTTGCACAGAAAACACTTTTCCCAACTGAGTCATCTTGTGACCTTTTCAAAAAAAAATTTTATTCATTT
Source organism: Neotoma lepida (assembly GCA_001675575.1). Taxonomy (NCBI): domain Eukaryota; kingdom Metazoa; phylum Chordata; class Mammalia; order Rodentia; family Cricetidae; genus Neotoma; species Neotoma lepida. The sequence goes on along the minus strand of LZPO01108387.1, from coordinate 1,419 downwards.
TACATACCAACCACAGATCCCCCTCTCATTCCTCCTCCCACTGCCCCCCCCTCCACCCTCCCCTCTACCCCAACTCACCCCTCATTTCCTCCTCCAACAGGGTAAGTCTGTCTCTTATACACATCTAGATGTGTATAAGAGACAGGTTGAGGCAGGTCCAAGCCCCTCCCCAATTCATCAAGGTTGAGCAAGGTGTCTGACCATAGGGAATGGGACCCAGAAAGCCAGCTCATGCACCAAAGACAGATTCTGATCACACTGCCAGAGGCCCCTCAAACAGACCCAGCTACACAACCATCTCCCATATGCAGAGGGTCTAGTCCAGTCCCACGCAGGTTCCACAGCTGTCAGTCTAAAGTTCGTGAGTTCCTTTGAGCTTGATTCAGTTGTCTCTATAGATTTCCCCATCATGATCTTGACCCCGCTTGCTCATGTAATCCCTCTTCCCTCTCTTCAACTGGATTCCGAGAGCTCAGCCTAGTGCATGGTTGTGGATCTCTGCATTTGCTTCCACCAGTTACTGCATGAACGCTCTATGATGACAGTTAGGGTATTTACCAATTTGATTACCAGGGAAGGCCAGTTCAAGCACCCTCACCATTGTTACTAGTAGTCTAATCTGGGGTCGTCTTTGTGGATTCCTGGGAATTTCCCTAGCACCAAGTTTCTCCCTTTCCCCATAATGTCTCCCTCTAGCAAGATATCACATTCATTGCTCTCCCACTCCATCCCTCCCCCAGCTTGACCATCCCATTCCCTCATGTTCTCATCCCCCATTCCATACCCTCTATTGCCCCGCCTCATCCCCAGTTTACTCATCAGGATCTCCTCTGTTTCCCCTTCCCAAGGTGATCCATACATCCCTCTTAAGGACCTCCTTGTTTCCTAGCTTCTCTGGAGCTGTGGGTTGTAGTCTGATTATCCTTTGTTTTACATCTAGTATCCACTTATGAGTGAATACATACCATGTTTGTCTTTCTGAATCTGGGTTACCTCACTCAGAATGATATTTTCTAGTTGCATCCATTTGCCTGCAAATTTCATGATGTCATTGTTTTTTACTGCTGAGTAATACTCCATTGTATATATGTACCACATTTTCTTTATCCATTATTCGGTTGAGGGGCATCTATATTGCTTCCAGGTTCTGGTTATTATGAAAAATGCTGCTATGAACATAGTTGAGAAAGTGTCCTTGTAGTATGATTATCGTTTGAGCATATACTCAAGAATGGTATAATTGGGTCTTGAGGTAGATTGATTCCCAATTTTCTGAGAAACCACCATACTGATTTCCAAAGTGGCTNTACAAGTTTGCACTCCCACCAACAGTGGAGGAGTGTTCCCCTTGTTCTGCATCCTCTCCAACATAAGCTGTCATTGTACTTTTTTTTAATATGTGATACAGCTTTAATATTT
>LZPO01108386.1:58217-68706 GCA_001675575.1 Neotoma lepida | reverse complement strand
GATGAGCGAGGGGGGATCATTATCATACTAAATTGTTTAAAAGACCTATTTTCAATAAAATTACAGTATTGACAAATAGTTATTAATACCAGACTATAGATTAGAGCTATCATGTGTAGTGGGCAGCAGTTCCAGCTAAGACCTGGAAGCATAAACCTTACTGAGGCTTCCGGTAACTGCCATGCCTACCTTGGACCTCCCCCCGGGGGCGGAGCCTAGAGAGGAGCCGGTAAGAATGAGGAGCCGTTAAGAAGAAAGTCAGTCCATGCCGGAGCTCTTGGTTCCTGGATCACGGACGTTGGAGGGTGGACTAAGCAGAGTTCTCCAGAGAACACCGCTGGACTGCACCTCACCTCTCCTGGACCCTGTGACCAACCCCTTTACTTACTGTAAGTTGCCCTAAATCCCTAAATAAACTTTCAGTTAACTACGTGGAGTTGCCTTAATAATTTTCCCCCATTATCCATGCTTTAACCATCTCTTAAAGATATAATTTCATAACACCGGATTAACACAACTAAATTTCAATATGAGTTTTAGAGGGAAGAAAAATATTTATACCAAACATTTATAAAATGGGAAGGCAGAAATAAGTAATGTACAGGGGAAAACATGAAACATTAACATATTGAGAGAGGATGAAAAGGCTTAGGACAATTGTGAGTTACATATCTTCATAGTAATTTATTAATAAAGCCAAGGTCTGAACACTGAATCTTTTGGTGTTGTGTCTAGCCATATGATTTATTTTTCATGTGTCCTTCTGCTATGATACCATCAGCTACTAAGTCATCTACAGAGTTTGAACACACAAACACCTGATCTTGGAGTTTCAGGCTCTAAAACAATGAGTAACATAAAGCTTCTTATAAAGGTACCCAGCCTTGGGAATTTTGATACATTAATGAAAATACTCTAATAAAAAAAAGCAATCAAAATTTAATTAATGGAGAGAGGGGGCCTTCTATGAGCAAGGGGCAACAAGATCATGATGGGAAGGTCTACAGAGATGGTCAGGCAAAGTAGTGGAGATGAATAAACTATGGACCCATAGCTGAGGAGCCCCCATGAGCCCTCATCCAGAGACATATGGAAGCAGATGCATAGATCCACAGCTGAGTGCCAGGCAGAGCTCCAAGAGTCCACCTGATGAGAAAGAGGAGAGATTCTATGAATAAGAGACACTGAGATCATGAAGGGAAAATGTACAACATGGCCAGCCAGGCTGGTGGAAATACATGAACTGTGGACCAATAACTGTGGACCCCCATGGTGCTGGACTGGGCCCTCTGGAAGCTTGAGACAGTTATTCTAATGATTTTCAAATATGAAATTAATTGTGAAAAGTCTTTATGGACCGTTTAATAGAAACAGTAGTATTTTATAGATTTTAAGGGAATTACTAAGCTCATGTAGTAAAGTCCATTAAAATTCACATAAAAATTATTTAAATCCTTAAGGTTACACAAACAACTTCAGTCATTTGCCTCAACTACAAGGCAGTAACAATATTAATAGGTTCTGACTCCTCAGTTTAGCCTCAAGAAGTAGTAATTCTTATGTAAAACTGGGACAAAATAACACTGCAAAAACAATAATTGGTTTGCAAAAACTGGCAGTTAATTCTTCTGCCATGAGGCATTTTCATTTAGTATTTATACACATAGATTTATAGGTGTTATGTNTAATTTTAGGTTTAAAAAGTAATATAATAATCAAGGTTTTTCAAAAATCTTNTTTCAATCCCTAGAAATCTTTTCATTCATCACCCCCCAGGCATAGCATTTATTACTTAAATTATATTATTATATATGTATTTTCATAGATACATCTACACATACATATACTTTTATATCTACCTATATATGCATTTATATATACATATACTCTATACAATTTTACATCATATTAAGATAAACCCAAATTAATCTTAGCTCATATTCAAGATANTCTTAGCTCACATTCAATTCTATTAAACATTGCTTTACAAATAAATATGTAATATTTTCTAAATTTGAAGAATTATTGAGTAACAAAAAATTGATTCCTAACATTATCTACACTTTCTGTTTTGCTAATCATGCTTCCATTAACTTCATTCACATAATTACCAACCATTTTCATTTCTTGTCATCACTCTTTCTCTTATGTTTGTAGTTTTTTAGTACATCATTTTGCATAGTGCAATTGTATGTAGCATATATTTAGCAAAAAAGAGGATAAAATCATATAAAATATGTCAGAGGAGTTTTCTAAACTTTCTATAAAACTACAGTAATAGCTTTTCAAAGTCACCTGAGATGCATCATACATACCCTACNTAACTAAAATTTTTCTGTTTCTAAAATTGTCATTTGAAATAGTTTTGATCTTTTGGTGNTTTTTCATAGTTACATGATGGCAAATAGGTAGTACCTCAATATACAAGTTTTAAATTCATATAAAGTTGAATTTAAGATTGTGAGTAATATGCAATAAAATTCTAAATTTCTCAAGTTTGTCCTAATCACATATAGACACACAAACAGGCAAGTGCGTGTGCACACACAAACAGAGAGAGAGAGGAAGAAGGAGGAGGAGGAAGAGGAGGAGAGGAGCTGGAGGGAGGAGAGCAAAAGGGCAATGACATAAATACAGTACACACATAAATCCTAAAACCACTAAATTTTTTAAAATGTGCTTTTGAAGAACTGGATTATGTTCTTTTCTATATAACTAATATATATATAGAAAATGAATAAAAAGAAGTTAAAAGTCACATGTCTCTCAGATCTTAGTGAGCTTGTCTATTATTATTATTATTATTATTATTATTATTATTATTAAAAGTAGCTGCAAACACTGAAAAGCATACTACCAGATACTGTTTGATTTTATCAGTGCTGTCAATTATTGTATCTGTTGTTGAAGAGTTATTGTTTTTGTGGTCATCAGTAACCTGGAATATGTTGGATGTTTTTGTGTTTCAGAAAGATAATATTTCATGGAGAAATGTGACTGGAGAATTTAAAATGCAAACTGTAGGACTTGTGGGTAGGATTGATTTAACATAGAGATGTTAAAAAGATGCTAAAAAGAGATGATTTTAAGATAGGNTCATAATTTTTGAAATTGATAATAATGGGAAAAAGTAAGGTGAGAAGAAAGCATGAAATAAAGAAATCTCACATTNAGTTCAGTTCTATTTAGAAAAAAAATCTATGGTAGATACAATGTAATCAATAAGCATGTGAAACTAGTTTGACTATAAGTGTATTATCCAAAAACTGATTTTCTCTACAGTTGTTCTAAAAATTGNGGGATATGTCTTTATTTTAAAGTGAATTTGATGAAAAGTAAGGAATGATAAAATAAAATTTCAAGATGTCTCCTTTAGATTCCTTGTTTTAAAGTAAAATTAATAGCACTGAAATGCAATATGGCAATGCCATCACATCAATGAAGAGTTATTTTCAACCTTTCACTTTCTACCAGACTGNGTAATATCCTTATGAAAACATTCAGCATGAGTCACCNTGTGTGCCTTGAAACTTGCATGCTATGTATAGGGGTATCCAGACATAGGCATTTTTCTAAATCTTAATTGTGCATAGGAAAAATCCACCANGAGAATGTAGTATATGAATAAAGAAATGAAATACCACAACTGAAGAAGTGAGTAAATGAAAAGACTGAAAGAAAGACTTAACAGCCTTAGAAGTNAAGAGGGAAAGGGGTAACACTTTTCAATTCAAGGAAGGAGTGAACTTAGAAAAAATACAGTAAACTGTGTCTGTGCTACAGACTCTAAATACCTCTACAATCCCTTCTTGAATCCACAACTTCTCATGTAGTTTTTACAGGTCCTCCCATCCAAATAGATTCTTTTCACACACNTTTTGACTATGAGGTCAAAACTGATAGACTTACAGACTGTAAGGATAATAAAACTGGGATAGTCAGTTATAAATTTTTACTCCACAATATCTAGGAATTACCTGGGAGACGACCCTCTATGCATGCACCTGGGGGAATCTCTTGATTACATTAATTGGGGTGGGAAGACCTGTTTACTGGCACCATTCTGTAGGCAGAGGATCCCAGACTAGGTAAGAGTAGTGAGAGCAAGTTGAGCACCAGCATGCAGGCATCTTCTGACAATGGACACAATGAGACCTCTCCNTGCAGATCCTAGCACCATGTTTTCCCTGCCATAACGGATGACAACCTGAACTGTAAGCCAGAATAAANACATTNCNCTTAAGTTGTTTTTGATCTAGTGTTTATCATAGCAATCAGAAAAATCAAAAAGAAAAAAAAGCTGAACACTTTGCCCAGATATTCTGAGCCTAGACATTTGGAAGCCTTGCTTGTTTGCATCCTTTATTTGTCTTTACCTGGTGAACACTTGTTTTGAACTANACTAAGACTATTTGAAGGCTACTAAAACAGAGCCAGGGNTGAGTATAAGTGCAAGCAAATACATGTTCAGGTAGACTGGTGTGAGGAAATCAACAGAATACAAGAAAAGTTATGAAAATTAATGACTGCTAGCCAAAACTTTAGAAATTAATATTCTCTCTTATTTCACTTGAGAAATATGAGGAAGGAATTTTCCAATTTAACATGTAACTTTATCAAAAATTTTATTCCTCATTTCTTCATTATTGTGATATGAACACTGTAATTGAAAGGAAATGAGGGTTGATAACTGAACGAAGCTGGGTAAGGGTTATTACATCCTTCCTTAGGGAGCAAGCTTTAATCAGAGGAGGTTTGGGGCAGATTCCTAGACAACACAAGACTACAAACTCTTAGTGACTCTAGAATTGTNTCTGTGTTGAGGGATAAATTCTGGAGTGGAGTTAAGAAGATGATTTTAATTAACCATACAATGAAATTATAACCTTATAGGTTATAATAGGGAAAGATGGAGAAAGAATTTATATACTGTAGCAAAAAGGAAAATCTAGTTTTAATGAGGGAAGTCAAGTAGATTACTTTTAACGTTAATATAGTTAGGAATGATTTAAAAAATAATGATCCAGAACAGAGCAACCAGGTCTCAGGATGAATCATTTCATAAATACTTAAGCAAATATTGAGAATCAAATTCACACTTAATTCTCTCTTTGGCTTTTCTTTGACACAGGGCTTCACTTTGTAGATCACACTGACTTCAATCTATAACTTTACTTTTTGTTGCCCAAATGCTGGGGTTAACAGTCACTACACCCAACTATTTTTGTTGTTCTTATTGCTGTTTATTTGATTTTCATTCTTTTCACTTAATTATCTTAAAAAGAAAATAAAACTGCAGATCAGTTATGTCAATTAACCTTCTAAACTTTGTACAAGTAAAGAAAAGCTAGGATAACAATCCTTGAAGCTCATCTTGCTCAAAATATATTGACAAGTTTGGGATTATAATTTGTCCCATACAAGTGTCACACCATTATGCTTGTACTTATTTGTATAATTTGTTTGTTTGTTTACTAAAAGTAAGAAATGCTAAAATTCAAGTACTTTAATCCATGTTTATTCTATGGATAGTTCTTATAATTATTAAAAATAGCTTAAAATTCATCCTTGTGCTTTAGGCCAGGAATCAGACTAAATGGCATTAAGGAAAGTTATTTAGGAGTTTATGTATTATACATAACTGTGATGATATCATTTTCATTGAAATATACTTTTTAGCATTAAATACTAAGCCATTTAAAACTGTTTTTCTGATCTGCTACTGTTTCAACTATTAAAGATTTGCAAGTTTTAATAGTAATTATTTTCATGTTAGGAATATCAGAAATGTCCTCACATTCTCTTTCATCAAAAATTTCAACTCTCACTGCATTTCCTTGAAACAAATAAAATACTGTGCTAGTCTCCCACCCTGATGAAGTGTGGAATGACTCTCTTGATGAGGCCTGTGTTGGGGCATCATTTTGATGATCTTTCTGTATTTGCAGTCACCGAGAAAACATCAGGAGAGAAATGTAAAGTCAGCTTCATTTTGGGAAAGGGTTCAGAGTGCATAGTTATAACAGTGTGGAAAATAAAAGTTGTCCTTCTGCAATGCATATTTAGGCACTCATATTGGTGAATTTTTGTGGGTGTAGCTTCTGTTACTTCTAGGTGAAACTATCTCACAGCAAACTATGTGATCCTCTTGTTCTTAAAATTTTTCCACCCTCACTGCTGCAATTATCCCTGAATACATTCTAAATATTATTTCATATACCCACAGATAAGTGTACTCCTCACCTCTCATCAAGAATTTCTAATTTGTATTTTCTAATTTCTAATTCACAGATGGGAAAAGTGACATCCTGTGCTAGTATAACTATGGATATGTACCTCAGCTACAGCAATGGACAGCATATTTGGTGTTTCTGTGTCAAATTCAAACCTGGAGCCTTTATGGCCAGTTACCACAAAGCAGTAAGACAGATGATATCAGATGCAGTTATTTTGGAGATCAGTTCCATGGCTTTGTTCTCTGCTGCTACACCAGACCAAAGGAGAGACTGGTATTGTGTGGCATGCTTTGAAAGACATTCCATTGTCTCTTACACCCAAAACTGGCCAGACCTAGGAGTCCTTAGCAACCAGCTTATAGAATTAAAGATTGAGACATTTGTTTTATAGCCTAACTGCTATCAGCGACTTTGTGGCTGTTTTCCTTGGTGAAATCAATGACCCTAAAGGAACTGGAGAGTATCGAGGTGACATTCCTAATTGTATCTGAGAAAAATGAATTTTTTATTCAGATTTTAACCAACTTAAATTTAACTGTGGGTGGATTTAATGGTCATTACAAATTCAAGACAGAAAAACATTGCCCACAACTACTACCATGTTTGTTGACACCACATTCTGTGATCAAAACCCACTGTGGCCCTGAGGAAAGAAAAAAAGAGTTGAGTGAAGACTCTAGACCAGTTATTGCCCAAGCAAGTTTGTGTTAGCTGATGCAATTGTCATGACCATCNTCNGGGGTGGGAGATTACATGCCACCATCTAGATCATTAATATCATTAATGTAGAAAATCTGGCAATTCAACAGGCTGACTAGAAAAACAATGTCGAGGTCATTGTGATCTTCAAGCAGTGTGCTTTTCTCCGAAAAAGTCTAAATTACATTATTTTAGGTCAAAGATGGGTGACAGACTAAGCCAAGCACCTTTCACCAAGATGTTAAAGAATAATAATCAAAAGCTTCTGAAGGTATTAGAAAGGCCACACAATGTTAACACTGAAATTTGCCCATTTAAGCTTCATTTTGTCATCACCTTTGAAAGTTCTATTTCCCTAAGTCATAACAGAAATCAATGAAGTTTAATTGTAAGCATTATGAAGAATGAATCCATTTCCTCCTCCTCACATGATGCAGATATGAGCCCTCTATTACTACTGGTGAAGTCCTGAGCCCTGCACTGAGGAGCACAGCTATCTGAAACTTTCCTAACTACTTGGTCATTCAAAACATTGGAACCTTGAGAGTTTACTTATAAATCCCTTGTAAAGGAATATTCTAAATCTGAGTTGTATGAACACAAAAAAAGAGAATTTTGTAAGTGCAAAATTTGTAGTGATATTTATTTTACTTTAAGCATTTGCTCTTACATTCTTTCCTCACATTTCTTTTAATCTTCACTTTATTTATTCATCTGTTATTTTTTAATTTTCTTTTTTATTGAAAACAGATTCTTCTCTCAGGCAATACATCCATATCACAGTTTCCCCTCCGTCCACTGTTCACAGCTCCCATCCATCTCTCTACTCCTCCAGACATACTTCCCACCCCCTTTCCTCATCACAAAAGAGCAGGTCTCCAAGAGACGACAGCTGAAACACAAAATAAGATGCAATAAAGCCCTCATATTGAGTCTCGACAAGGCAACCTAATAGGAGGAAAGAAGTCCAAAGAGCAGAAAAAAAGAGTGAAAGNTGCATCTGCTCCTGCTTTTANGAGTCCCACAAAAAACATCAAGCTAATAGCCATAACATATCCACAGCGGACCTGGTGCCGACCCATGCTGGCCCCATGCATGCTCTTTCTTTCTCTGTGCACCCATGTGAGCCCCGATTAGCTGATTTCATGAGTCATGTTCCTCTGATGTCTTCCATTCCTTTGACTGTTACTGACTTCCATAACTTCTTCTACAGGATTCCCAATCTCTGAGGGGAAGGACCCAATGGAGACCTCCAATTTAGAATCTCTCCACTTATTGTCTGGCTGTGGGTCTTTGAATCCGCTCACATCTGCTGCCTGAGGCAGCCTTTCTGATGATGACTATACAAGGCACGATCTATGAGTCTAGCAGAATATTATTAGGAATCATTTGTTGTTTTAGATTGAGTCTCACTTTGAAATTCCTTGTTGGACTGCAAAGTTTTATGTAGGCAAACTGGCCTCAAGTTTAGAGATCCTCCAGTCTTTGTCTGTCAATGACAGATAATAAATATGTGCCCCACACCTGGTTTCTTGTATCTTTTAAATCAATACTTAATAAAATGTTTCAAATTAAAAAGAAAGGCACTGTCTTGTTTAAAGTCAAACTCTGTATGAGGCAATTCTAATCTAAAGGAAAAATCTGTATTGGGNAACGTTCTGTATTACACACTGCTCAAATGCAATTACAAATGACAACAGAGGTCTAGAACTCTCTAGTCTTCTTCTAAGGTGGATAGAGAAGAAGATGAATTTTNATTGGGAATATTTGGAACAAAAGCAGAATATCATATGGCATATGTTATATTAAATTATGAAGCAAGAAAAATAAACTTCAAATGTGCATGTCTTCCTCAGTTTCAGAGCTCTGATCCTGCTGGCTACTAATGTCATACAGGTATTCTTCAATGCCATTGTTGACTANGTCACAAAACTTAAGTACTAGAAATGTTAGTAAAGACATCTTCTATGTAACTATTCACAGAGGGAATCTTAATTATTATATCATTCTTTTATTGTTGTCAATATATTTTTCTACCTGGCAGCCTTATATACAAAATTTAGTAAATTTTCCACAGAGATAAGATTCCTTCTAATTTACTAATATAGAAGCAAAACTGATAATAGGTTATAGAAAAAAATGACACTTTTGGGGAATATTATTTAATGTCTNTGTTAGATAACCCAATGTGTATGCATAATACCCTTCTAAGGACAGAATAAAAAACCCTAGGGATTATTTTATTTTAAAAAAATCTCATTTTATACAGTTGNGCAATTATTTTTTCAAAGAAATAATGAAAAACTCCATCCTTAACTTCTTCTGTCTCAAACTACCAATTGACATATTGCAAATGAATGTATAGTAGGACATCATTGTAGAAAAATTCTAGGTGAAATAATAGATTTGCATAGAAAAAATAATTCAAATGAAGTAAATAGGAAAATAACCCAAAGACCCCTGGTTTGGGGCATATTGCTCTGTAGAGAACCTGTCTCTTATACACATCTAGATGTGTATAAGAGACAGGGTTAAGACAGGATCTCCTTCTTTTGCTACTGTATATGCCAGGCTGGCTGAACCTGGAGCTTTGAAGTGTATCCTGACTCTGCTTCCCATCTTCTGGTAGTGATGTTCTGGGATTCCAGATAATAGTCCTTCTGTGTCTAACTTTTTTGAGAACTAAACTTAAATCTAAGACTTGTGTAGAAAGTACTTTAGTCAATGAATCATGTCTCCAGCTTTAGTCAGTGAATCATGTCTCCAGCCCAAACATATGAATTTTGAAACTGGATATGATGGAACACTCCTAGAATTCCAGTGTTTGGGAGACTGAAGCTTTGGGCTAGCCTGGACTCCGTCATGAGAATCTGTCCAATTATTTTTTTTCTTTAAAAAGGGAATTCTAGTTTGCATACTGGAGATTGATTTGGAAACATCAGGCAAGAAAAGATGTGAGCTTCTTTCCTGTTTAAATAAAGAGAAAACTTAGAAAAATTAAAAGTATTTTTTCTTAGCCATCAGAAAATTGATATCATTGGACATACCTCTCACAGAACATAGAGTTAGGCATTTGTCTTTAGGCTGAAAGACAAATGATCCATTTGAACAGATGNACTATTTGCTTACTGGGAAAATTCACATGGATTTCCAGAAAACCCAGTATGTCTCACCGACAAAACTCTATGCATGTTGTGTGTGAAGGGTAGTATAAAATTGTGACACCAGAAGCTGTTGGTTAGAAGAAAGTTTTTCACCCTCCTGCAATAATGATGCCTGTCTCTTATACACATCTAGATGTGTATAAGAGACAGAGGTAATACTGGCCAAAATGATCATAAATCTGTCAGAAAGGACCAGAGCCTATTATAGTTACCAAAAAAATTAATTTGGGATCATGAAACTAGGTGATGTTAGTGATCAATGCTACATGAACTGATTAACTGAGCACATGTAATTAGTGGTCCTTTTTAGGTATCCATAGAATGATGAAGAGGCGTAGATCTAAAGGTTGATGAAATTAATTGAATTATTATTACGTGTATTTTTTCTAT
>LZPO01108386.1:22236-33886 GCA_001675575.1 Neotoma lepida | reverse complement strand
ATCTGGATTATCAGGCAGAAGGAAGTGAGAAACTGCACCTGGCTTGAGTATTTGAAATGTCAAAGTCCACTCTCAGTGACACACTTCATAAAATGAGGCCACATCCACTCCAGCAAGGCCACATCTCCTAATAGTGCCACTATATATGAACCTATGGGGGCCATTTTCTTTGAAATCACCACACCTACCCATTTAAACTTAAAACTATAGCTGGTATTATTGATGCATAATTGAGAATTCAATATGTGTTAGTATAATGAATAACATTTGGAGCCTCAACTCATGGCTTTATAAATTTTTATAAAGTTCTCTTAATGAAATATCTGTTCAAATATTTTGTCTATTATTTTGATGTTTTGTTAATTACAGAGCTGTAAGAATTTATTATACTTTGGAGAATATTCTATTGTCAGATATGTGTATAATATTTCCTTCTATTTGCTTTGTCTTTTTCTTACTAGAGACACAGGAAATTAGCAGCATGATGAAGTTGAGGTTAGAATATTTTCTTGTCAGTGTTTTTGTGTCATGTGAATCATTGCCTGACTGAAAGCAAGGAAAGGCCAGAAATAATTGTACTACAAACATCAATTTTATGTAATTTTCTCCATCTCTTCCTTACCAATAAAATGATCTGATACTATTAATTTTCTTTCACTCATTCAACTGAACTTCCTTTTTGACAGACTGTTGAGTCATTTTCACTATTTTCAGTTTTTTATTTGGTTTATAGTGTGTAGATATTCATGCATTCTCTTTTTGAAGGTATTTCCAATAGGATTCTCATGCTCCATTTGATGGTTCCATGCCCACACACAAAGGGGCTGCATTAACGGAACTTAGTTGTTTACCAAAAGAAAATTCTTTTTTAAAGGATGAACTTGTGAGAGGTAATATTCAGAAAAAACTGAGGAGAGTTGGGGAATTGACTTGATTAGGGAAGATTATAATTTATTGTGTACACTTATAAAATTCTCAAGAATAAAGAAAATNATTTTAAAAGAAAGAAATTCCTCCACTCGATAGTTTTTGAGTTCATATGCTTTGGGGAAAGAGTCNAGTACAAGCGAGAATGTGTTGAAGTTTCTCATAGTTTCACNATTGATTGAAGAATTAATCTAAANTTCTATGTTATGTACATTCATGTATTTTCCTATGATAATTCACAAAAAATGCCAACNGGGACTAATTTTATTATGATTTTTTTACAAGGTGGTTTCTGTTTAAGATAGTATCATGATATTTTGTGCCTAAAAATATTTTACATCCATAAGTAATAAAGCTATTTTCCTCTCTTGGGCCATTTACTACGTTTATCAGTTAATCTTAACTTGGGTTACGATTTTAAAAGATTCTGGGTGTAAACTGGGGTTATCCTTATGGATTCCTGGGAACATACCTGTGGAGCCTCCACAGGACTGGACTAGGCCCTCTGCATAAGNCAGGCAGTTGTGTAGCTTGATCTGCTGATCTGCTTAAGGGCCCCCTGGCAGTAGGATCAGGATCCATCCCTGGTGCATGAGCTGGCTNTTTGGAGCCTACTACCTATGGTGGGACACCTCACACAGCCTTGAGGCAGGNGAAGGGGCTTGGGCTCGCCTCTACTGAATGTACCAGGCTCTGCTGACTCCCCATGGGAGGCCTTACCTTCTTGTAGGAGGCAATGGGGTGTGAGTTTGCACGGGAGGCTGGAGGGGCAGGAGGATGGAAGAGGGTGATCTGTGATTGGTATGTAAAATGAATACAATTTTCATAATGAAAAAAACGATTCTGAGTGGATAAAGGTATGCAGCTTTCCAACTATTTTTCCCGTGTCCTCTGCCTTCTTTGGGATGAAGCCTAATTGCCGACTGCCTTCTTGGCAATGTTCCAGGTGCTGCCAGTAGGCCAGTGGAGACCCCCAGGAATGGCCTTGGTTTAAAGAAATGGCTGCACTCTTTCTTCTCTATCCACCAAACTAAGGCTTCTTTGCTACAGTTTGTATAACTTTCTTTTTGTAGTGTGGCTATTCATGTTAATAAAACTACCCAGGAAGCTTTATACTTTTAATTATATATTTCAGTGTGTGTTTGTGTGTTTACATATGGGACATGTAAACCAGTGCCCATCCGTAGAGTCCAGAAGACAATGTTGGATCTCCTGGAGCTGGAGTTATGGGTGGTTATGAGATACTTGCTTGGTGTGCAGGAATCAAACTCACATCTTTTGGAGAGCAGAAAGAGATTTTAACAGCTGAGATGTCTCCTCAGTCTCTCAATACGCTTTTCTTTAAGAAATTTCTGTCCCTGATGCAGATATTGGCTGGTATAGTTATAGTTCTCAGGTTCTCAAGAACTGAATAAAACTTTAAAAACTAAAGAGTAAATACTGCTTAGAAAATGAGTGTAGATTCTGCTAAGAATGAAGTATGTATATGTTCAAGTTACATGAAGCTGTAAATTAAAGCACAATTTTGAACAAGTGTATTTCCCACAGCATAAAAGGAAACTAGCATGCTGTTTATTTGCTCATGTACTTTTGTTCTTATTGTATTACCACTGCACACTTAAAAATTCTGAAAACCAGCCAACAAATCATGTTGTAGGAATGTGTGTAGCAAGTGGATCTTGGGATTGGAACATGCTGTACCTCATAAGCATACTGAATAAATGCTCTCAGTGTCCTCAATGCCTTTGACTAACATTGGAACATTTAATTTAACATGGTTTATATTTTACAAAATATAAAATTTCTCTAATATAAATAATATTGTGTTGGGACCAGGGAGCTGTCTCAATGGGTAAANGCACTTTCTTCACAACAAGAGAACTTCAGCTCAGTTCTGTGAAGGTGGACCGAAAGAACAGAATTCACAGATTGTCCTCTGACCTACATATGTGTGCACTGCAGCAGATGCATACCTCATATCTATCACAAACACAGAATATTAATAATAATAACTTTAAAATACTGACTACAATGACAATTTCAATGACAGAATCTACATGAGCTTTAGAAGGAGCCTTTAGAGATTGTCTGTGAGGTATTATTTTAATTGAAGTGTGCTAAGGGCCACAGGAATATATTATAAGAACTCAGCTGGTTATAGCAAAACCACTACCTGAACAGATCAAGGAATTTCTTCAGAGGAAGCTGAATTTCAGGGAGTATTTTATGCTATTTGGCTTGTTATGTATCAGCTGTTTTCTGTTATGAATATCATGTGTGCCTTCATAGCTTTCCCAATTGATTTTTNTCCTAAGAATTGTTAACAATGTGATCTGATCACTCTTTGNACATATACATTTGAGGTATTTGGAGAATGACCTCAGGAAAAACTNCCTTCCCTCGGGCCCATCCATTTCTCCTCCTTTTAGCACTAGAATCAGATAACTCCCTTAACCACATTCAAGGACTAACAGAAATAACAGTCCAGACCACAACATTGCAAGTCTCCTGAATTTCACATGGAGACACTGCCTAGGTCAGGTGGACCTTAAGTAGCCTCCCTGTAATTATTATCATTAGCTACATCCTGCCAGAACCATTCTCCCGGACGAAAGCATCTTGTCAGAGATACCTCTGTACTCCAAGAACAGATTTAAGCATCCAGACTATCTGCTTGAGAAGGCCTGGAGGATGTGCTAATTAAGCTTAACTTTCTCCTCTCCAAAGTCTTGTCTCTAGTACTAGATCCACCCTTAACAATTAACTCAGAACTACAGGGTTCCAACTTACAGGTATATCTAGCTGTAATGGAAGTTGCCTAGCCACATTGCTTAGCAACNNAACACACCCACCAGAAATGGAGGGAGCAGAGATAGCTAGGAGAGATAAGGGTCACAGGGATAAAAAGGCAGTTTTATTCTCAAGAGAGAGAACAGAAGAGGACAGGAGAACAGAGAGGAGACAGAGAATAGAAGAGAGAATGGAAGAACTCAATGGGTAAGAGTTGGAGAGGAATGAACTGAGATGAGGAAGAACTAAATTGGAGAACTAGAAGAGAGTACTAGAGGAATGAGATGCAAGGTGTAGGAGAGCAAGATGGGGAAGAACAAGATGAGGAAGAAGGAAATGGGAAGAACAAGAGAAGAAAGACCAAGATGAGGCAGAATTAAGAAGAGAGAATTAAGATAGAAGTTAGAGGGAACAGCAGATAAAGGTAGAGAGAAATCAGGCAAGAAAGGAGCTAGGGATGAGAGCAGGATAGAAGCTATGAAGAGAACTGACACAGAATAATAAAGTGTATGGACTAAGGAGTTTTGTGTACATAGATTCATTTCCTTTCATCAAAGATTAAATTATCAGCTGGTTATAGATTCCTCCCAGACCCTGGGAGGGGACTATCAAGGGGCTGAACTCCCATAGTCTCTATTAGAGGTAGAAGACCTGCACTCCATAGGTGAGGGAACACAGGACTATATTGAAAGAGAAGAAAGGAAGCTGAACACTATTTTGCATTTACTAATCCATTGCTCTCTGTTCTCGACAGTGGATGTAATGTGACACACTCCCTTCAGCAACTGATGCCTGATTTCCCTGCCATGATGGAGGGTAACATAGTAACTTAGAACTGTGAGCTAAATAAAACTTTGCTCCCTTAATTTTTGAGGTAGTTTATCACACCAGGAAGAGAAACTAAAATACAGTGTAAACATGCACAAACACACAGAGTTTTTTAAAAAAAATAATGGACACAATGAACACAAATAATTTCATTGTTGAATTTATGATAAATTTGACTATCATCTCCATGAAACTTGGGGAAGCTAATTTAAAAAACAAGGAGTAATTTTATTGTTTGGACTATTAATTTCTACAGCAGAAGGAGACCCCTCATATTTGAATAATTGAACACATTACTCTAATTATTATGAATCTCAAACTTTCCCTAAAGTTGTCACATGATATTTTACCATACAGTTGAGGATAACATAGCCTAATGCTACAAATGTTTTCCTTATGACTTATAAAGTCAAACTTAGTTCATTCACACTGACTAATTAGAAGAGTGAATGGGGTAAAACTAGTTCAAGGTAAATAATCATCAAAGAACAGGAGCAATCAGGAGTCAAATCTATTCTCCAAGGCTATTTAGAAACAATTTGAACTAAATTAGGGAACAAGCAGATACAAAATACTTTTAATCAAGGCAGATAGGATTAGGAACAGATTTAAACCAAAGCCCAAATCAAGAATACCAAAGAAGAACTCAAACATAATTCTAAGGCTAGACACAGGTGTTTGTGGAGCAGAAAAATCATAGTGTCTCCAATGTACAGGATTAGTGTAAAGAAAGAAATAACTCACATATAACTAAGAGACAACTGTGCCCAAAAGCACATAATTATTTTTGCAATACTTTTTTCTTTTTTTTAATCAAACTTACTCTCTCTGCGTCACTCTCCTTCATAAACTCATTAAGTAAGAAATTATCTATTTCCCTGAAAGGCATCAGACTCAAAGCTGGGGATCACTGCTGTAGCTCATTTCTGATTTTAGGTGCTTATAAAACTTACAGAACCCTGAAATATTGGAATTTTACCAAAATGTGTGTCTTCAAAATTTCAATTTCGCTCCATAGGATCAAAATTTTAATTAAGTATTTGTAAATGANTTGCAATTCTTGGATCTACAAACCTAATAATCATTGACATGAATGTAAGAACATGAACAATTCAAAATTTATTTATTTATTTACTTTGATACATTTTATTATCATTTGAATGTATTTTTCTTGCAATATATTTTGATCATATACTCTTTACCCTCCTTCAAAGCCTCCCAGGTCCTTCCCACCTTCCTACTTAACTGACTTCACTTTCTTTTCTGTTCTTGATCAAAAGACAAAGCAAAAACCCACAAAAAAATGACAACAAAATATTCCAAGATGACAAAAAAGTACCTGACCAAGCAAAAGGGAAAAGCATATAAATGCATTGAGTCTGTTTTGCCTTAGGCAACTGTATCTGGGCATAGTGCCAGTCCTGAAGTTTAGTGGATACATTCAGTGTCACTCCATTGGAAAGCACTGATTTTCTCCTTTGCACAAGGTATCAGTTGCAAATAGCTTCTTGTTTAGTGATGAAACTGTGTTTTAATTTCCCCTGCTCCATGGGATTTTATCTGGTTTGAATTTGCGCTTGTCTTGTTAAGTTTACAGTATTAGCAACTCCGTTGTATCTGGAAGAAACTGTTTTCTTGGAGCCTTCAAACACCTCTGTCTCTTGCAGTCTTTCTGCCTTGTCTTCCACATAGATCCCTGAGCCTTGAGGAAGAAGATTTGATAATGTCATCCCTCTTAGGCCTGAGTGTTCCCAAGTCCCTCATTCTTTGACCTTTGATCAGTTAGGTATGGGTCTTCTGTTGACTCTCATCTACTGACAAAGAAGCTTCTCTGATGATTTTGAGTGATGCTTTGCTGTTAGGTATAGCAATATGTTATCATTTCTGTCTTTTTTATTTCAAATATTCTCTATTTCTCATACATTGTCTTCTCATTCAATACCTCACCATTTGGGACCATTTTTCCTGCATATTTGGGACAGATTGGAATTAAAGAAAAAGCATAATGCCAGCATGTGATATGAGTGTGACTCCATATGAGTTATTGGTCAAGAAGACCCAAGAGTTACCCAAAACAGCATAGACTATTGACATTGCCCCTAATCGCCCTGTATAACTAGATGGTAAGACCCTATTTATGAAGAAAGCATTTACTTCACTTTCAATGCAGGACATGGAGAAATCAGCCTCAAACTGACCAGGAAACTCTATGCTTACTATCTTTTATAACATCAGAAGGTACTTTGCAGACTGCTGGGAGAGAAAACATATCAATGGCCNTATCTAGTACTGGATACCACAACACTGGCTACTGGCAAGGTGTGCCCACTTAAACAATATTGTCATAATGATTATGGGAGTAACCAAACACTTGTGGATTGGATATAAGGCCTGCCCCATTAGAAATAGTTCATGCCTGATACTGTGTACTTGGTTAAAAAAGTGACTTAGAAGGACAGAGGCCCTATGAGGGATGTTTTGTTGTTGCTGTTATTATTGTTAAATGGTCATGCTGTCAAATTGCATTAAAGTATTTATGTCTATACCCATATATTTGAACTCCACTTAGTTTTGGTTGGAGAAGTTTCTTTCTGCAGTGGGGAATGCTTAATACTGAGACCCATACTGGTCAAAGTGCTGGATACAAATAAGTGTGAGTCTTCAGTTCTAGATGGATCATACANAAAACCTCCCCCAACCCTATGTCAAGACTTTCTGCAGAAGAGATTGGAAAGGATTTGGAGGAGAAATATGGGATAGTGACTTCTAGACATGACATGTTATATGTATCATATTCAGCAACTGCTGTTACATGGTATTGCTGTTACACATACCAACTGACAGCAGCTGTGGTTATATAGTATTGCTGTTACACATATCAACTGACAGCAGCTGGGGTTACCTGCACAAGACCTGTTACTACATTCTCTTTCTCATAAAGATTTATGCCTAGATACTCCATGAAAAGCCAATGATGAATTACTCTAATAAAACTGAATGTTAGAGAAACAGCAACAGAAAAACAAGTGAGGAGAACACAAATAGTAGATTCCAATCGATGAAACAGGANGTGGAGTTAAGACGTAGTTTCCAAAGCAATGGTGGGGGGCGGGGGCATAACAATAAAGGTCCAAATGCACTTGCTATGTTGGAAGAAACAAATATAGAACCTGTGTCTAAAATAGTAAAAAAGAAAGCTCATGTGGTTGCCCATTGGAAAGTAAACAAAAGCAGAGGGAGGGGTGGGACATATGTACTCAGGGGAGAGAAAAAGGTGACTGATTTCCAGACCTAATGCCTTTTCATGTTACNTCTTATTGAATCTTTTGACAACAGGTAAGCTATAGTCTTTTTGAATTGAGAAAAGTAGAAGCACCTAAGGAATNCCATAATTTACTTTAAGGAGTAACTAATAAAAACAGAAAATGCATACAAAGAATTGAAAAAGAATTTACCAAATTGTTGTTATTAGCTTCAAGAAACAATTCATCTCATTCTTTCTTAGAAATCAAAAACTCACCCATTTCCCAGTGCAATATGTTTACAGAGTTTTAATAAAAACAATATAGTAGATTTTGTAAGACCATTTACTTAATAGTAGGCAAATAAAAATCCTTAAAAGCATTAGCAATAAGCCGGGCGGTGGTGGCGCATGCCTTTAATCCCAGCACTCGGGAGGCAGAAGCAGGAGGATCTCTGTGAGTTCGAGGCCAGCCTGGGCTACCAAGTGAGTTCCAGGGAAGGCGCAAAACTACGCAGAGAAACCCTATCTCGAAAAAAACCAAAAAAAAAGCATTAACAATAAAATGTAACCACATAAAGCACAAAAAGATAAAGTGGATTATTATTTACTAGAAACAAGAGTACAAGAAAACACTTCAGGTTGATATATGAAAATAAAATAGTAAAATAAAATATTGAATCTTTTAATATGTATCAGAACAAAGTTAGAAACACAATGAACTTAAAATGAAAATAGAATAAACTGGAAATAAAAGGTAGCTATCCTCTTGGAAAATTCAATGCTACAGCCTTAACAGGTGAAATAACTTCTTGGGCTGGAGAGATGACCCAGCAAGTAACAGTGCTTACTGTGCAAGTGTGGGACACCAAATTGAGATCCAGGCACCCACGTGAAAGGCCAGGCATGTTGACATATGCAGATAAGCACAGATGTTCCCTCATCAAAGAAGCTTCTTTTTGCAATACATGGAGACTATTACAGTGTGAATTTTTCTGTCCTGTCAGCCAGCTCCTAAATAACCACACGGAAACTTATTGTTAATTGTGAAAGTTCAGCCGATAGCTTAGGCTTGTTTCTAACTAGCTCTTATAACTTAAGTTAACCTATTTCTATTAATTTACTTTTTGCCTTATGGCTTTTTTTACCTTTACTCTGTACTGCACATGCTGCTTTCCAGCTTCTTCCGTCTCTGAATGGTGACTCGTGTTTCTCTGCCCTTACTCTTCCTGGCATCCTCTCTGCCTCCAAAATCCTGCCTACCTATTGGCTGTTCAGCTCTTTATTAAACCAATCCGAGTGACAAATCTTCACAGTGCACAAAAAGATTATTCCACATCACAACAGAAGNTACATCAGATCAAAATGCAAANAACAACTATAGTGGGGTGTTCTGCCCCAACTGATACATCTATAGCACAAACCCTACACTTAAAGCTCTGAGAACATCTCAGAAGTAGGGTGGAAAAATTGTAAGAACTAGAGCACAAGCAGGTCTGCTGCAAAATCACATCTCCTACATATGACAGGAAAATTTCAGCAATGGAATCTCAGCAATGTGATTGCATAAACAAGGTCTACATAGTGATAACATTAGTTGAAATATTAGCACAGATGAGGGAAACTTTACAAGGTCCATCACTAGATGAAGTGCTATGGGCAAGCAAGTGATACTCAGAAAAANAATTAGAACCAGATGTCTTTTGGGACATGCTCCCTGATATGTTATCCANTTTCAAGTGGTGAGACCTAAACACATTTACATAGAATCAATATTAAATTGATTGAATAGGATATGAGTGTGTGCATGCACACACATGAAAACAATAAAAATTAAAGAATAAGAATGTTAGAAGGAGTTATAGACAGGGGAGGAGTTGGGAAGAGCAGAGGGGTAGAAATGATGTATATATAGAATTTGTGAATAAAAATTGAAAAAAGAGAAAGTAAACTACTTTAATTAAAGCAAACAAATAAACAAATGGGACAGGAATGGCTTTACAACTGTTTACGAATCCCATTGTCAGAGTGGGAGGTTGGAAGCAAGAGAACTGCATGGCTCCAGTTCCAGTGGAAGACCTTTTCTGGAAAGGATGAGCTACAGTCAATAAAGCAGGACATCCAACATCTTCTTCTGACCTCTGTGTATTACACAAGCACATACACCTCCTTATAAACATACATATAAAACGTGCACACATATACCAGAAGCATACACACACACACACACACACACACACACACACACACACACNCGCACCCCTTATACCACAAAGCAAAGTAGATATTCTGCTGTACATATTTTCCATTGTTTGAGCCTAAGAGTAAGAAGTTTCACATTGTAGGATTAAAAAAGATAGATCAAGTAATGCTAATCTACAAGTATCAACTATGTTTAGTGAAATGACAAAATACTACCATTTATAACTTCAATTGCCTATTCTACAGCAGCATGGAAAGGCACTGAAGGTCAGGGTGTTCTTATCCCTTCTCTATGCATGCCTGATTGCTGATGCATCCATTTCAGTGCAGACCCAGTGCAGGCATGTGTAACTGCTGTGAGTGTGTGATTGTAGTGACTGTGTCTTGCCCAGAGGCAGTGTTTTGGAGCCTTTCCTCTGGTGTTCTGGGTTTTACTTTTTTTTTTCCTCCATCTTCTACAGTGTCTCCTGAGCCTTAGAGAGGCTAGTACAAATGTGTTATTTAGAGATATGCACTCATCCCTCATAGTCTCAACCCCTTACACAGCCATGAATATCTGCATTCACCAATGTTCCATGGCTGAGAGTAGCATTAGTCTAGGAGTATGATCATAAATATTTAGATGACAATTTAACATTTTGTGTATTTAATCAACTGTTTGCTACTGATAGAGTCAAGGAGGGGGAATCATTACTTCTGTTATGTGTCTACTGTTGACTCCACCAGGCTTTAATGGATATTTCCAATCTGTTAGACACACGGGTGGGACTGGTTAAACTACGGGGCACAAAAGGAAACCAAATGTCATGAATCTGGGCAAAGGACTGGAAGGATAAAGGTATTCATATGGATGAGAAGATAAGAAAGGTTATGAGGGAGGAGAAGTCAGANCATATTATATACATGTTTGAAATTGCCAAACAAGAAAAAAAAACTAATGAAAAAACAAAAAAGCAAAAGNTATTAATATAAATATATTTTAAATATGTAACTTTTAAAATTTGTCTACTTGGGATATTATAACACAATTACATCATTTTCCCTTCCTTTAATCTCTCCAAACCCTCTGATACACCTCTCCTTGCTCTCTTTTAAATCCATGGCCTCTTTTTCGTTGTTGTCACATGCATATATATGTGTATACATGTATATTCCTAAATAATCTAAATTCCTAATAACCTGCTCAGTCTGTATAATGTCATATGTATGTATGTTTTCAGGACTGACAGTTTGGTATCTGATAACCAGCTGGTATACTTGCATGGAGAAGACCACTTATTCTGCTTGCAACAGTTTNTAGTTGCTTGTAATTCTCTGTGTGGGCTTTCCCCTGTGCATGTTAGCATATATATGGCTGTTGTCCTTGTTCAGATCCTGGTTAGGCTGTCCATATTGGTGAGGCCGCCTATCAAAATGCAGAGCTGTTGAGACTAGTGCCAGAAGTTCCGTCTACAAAACAATTCCTGCAAATAAGGCTCAGGGATCATTGCAGAAGAGGTGGTAAAATGATTGTAAGAGCCAGAGGAAAAGGGAGTTTGCTATGAGAGTATCTCCTGGGAATGTGAGAAGATATGCAACTTTGTGAGTGAAAAAAATGTAAGGCTTTATTGTGAGGTAGTTTTAACAACAACAAAAAAANNNNCNNTNNTNNNNANNNANNNG
>LZPO01108385.1:6538-24427 GCA_001675575.1 Neotoma lepida | reverse complement strand
ACTAGATGGTTATAATTGCAGTTTTCCTTAGTTATGACAGAAAGTAAGTTAGGTGGAAAACTTCGGATTCACTAAGATAGAATCAATAATGTATTATTGTCTTTGAATATGCTAACTACAAATAGAATATTATAAATACAATTCCTACTTGATAGTTGTTTTTGTTGCATGTAGTTTTACTATGTTAAAGTTAAAACATTTATTTTTATTTAGATGAACAAGAAGAAATGTTGTAGAGTTTTTATTATTTTAAGGTGTGTTATTTTTGTTTATGTTGAATTTGTTTAACTCTGTGAAGCTGCGTTACTGTGCCTGTCTAAAACACCTGATGATCTAATAAAGAACTGAATGGCCAATAGCAAGGCATGAGAAAGGATAGGTGGGGCAGGCAGGCAGAGAGAATATAGAGAGGGGAAAATCTGGGAAAATAGTAAAAAAAAAGAAGTAGCCAGAGAACGAGGGGGACTCCAGGGANCAGCTACCAAGATACACAGTAAGTCATAGAGTAAGAATACGATTTACAGAAAGAAGGGAATGGAAAAGATGCAGGGGCAAAAGATAGATGGGATAATTTAGGTTAAGAAAAGCTGGGTAGAAGCTAAGGCTGAGCATTTATAATTAAAAATAAGACTGTTGAGTAATTTATCTGAGAGCTGGGTGGTAGCACCCTCTCATCCAAGAAAGACTTAAAAAAACAAAAAAACAGTCTACTAGTCCAAGACGCAACATTGGTCCTACCCAGGACCTCAGCTTCTGTTTTGACCCAAAAGAAATTTTTCTCAGAATATTTTAAGGCAGTGATATTGGAATCTTGTTAACCACAACTGATTTTTAAGCCCATGTTCACTAGATTTAATTCCCCAATAGAGAAAAAGTTTCTCTTCAGTGACACTGNTTTCTTATTATTAAAGCTGTTTCCTTAGCCCCAGCTGACTAGAAACCACAGATTCGTAATGCAAAGTAGCACACTAACACTCTGATAAACTCTTAAATACTTTTAAACTTCCCTTTGAAACTTCTCAAATCTGGGTTCCAGTGTCTGCATTTCTTTCAGATTTATCTTCTAAGTTCTCATAATAGCTCATTAAGCTCTGATCATTAATGGATTTTTTTCCAGTCAAAATCTTTCACTGTCTTCCACAAGAGGATCCATGCCATAAAAGTCACATGGTCGAGTCCAGTACCATAACATCCAATCTCTGATAAGTTTCTGTCCTAGTTTACTTTTTGTTGCTCTGATAAAACACCACAAGCAAAGAAAATTTTAGGAGAAAACTATAATTTCATCTTGAATTTCCAGGAAACGGTCCCTAACAGAGGAAAGTCAAAGCAACAAATGAAGTAGTAACCTGAGGTAGCAGTGAAACAAGACTGGATGAATGGACTTACTGGCTTGCATTTTCTGGCTTACTCAGGTGCTTTTCTTATATAGTGGGGGGGGGCTTGTGCCCAGGAATGGCACCTCTCACAGTGGTCTGAGTCCTCCTATATCAATTGGCAATTAAAAATGTGACTCACAGACATGCTCACAGGCCAATCTGATGTAGGCAATTTTTGAATTAATGTTCCTTCTTTGCATGTGACTCTAGTGTGTGTCAAGTTGACTAAACAAATAATTTCATAATCAGCAGAGAGAGTAAAAGTGGAGAGAGCTTATTAAGGAAGTTCTGTCTATATTCCTGGTTCCTTTATCTCTATATCTCCATCTCTCTTTCTCTCTCTCTTCTTCTGCATCTTTCCTGACTTAGCTTGGTTTTCCTTAGCTTTATTTTGTATCACTATGTCTGTTTTCTTCACATAATACTTCAAGATTTTACTATATTTCACATTGAAAAAAAAACTATAACAAAAAAATTGGAATGAAATATAAAAGTGGCAGCTGAGTTGAACATGAGTATTAAACAGAGCATGGTTTGGGTACTGCAGCCATTACCTGACTCCTATAATTGNAACTGAAAATAAATTGCTGTTAAAGCACTTTCAAATGGTATTCAGACATAAATAACATATGCTTGTATCAATTAACTTTACTTACAGACTTATAAACCTAAAATGCCAAAGACATTGTGTTCTAACAAGTTACCTTATACAGAATAATATTTAAGTTGAGTTTTTAGTCTTCAATAAGTCATGGATCACAGCTTCTATTCCAATGTGTATCCAGAAAGACAGGGTGAGATTTCTAACATATGCATGCTATAGTTTTACTAATATTAAAGTAATTCTTTGAAGACCAACTTAAAGAATGATATTACATTTTGTTTTATGATGTCAGAATTCCAACTCAAGAGCTCTGAGGTAATTTAGAAAGGGCAACTATGTTTGAATCAGATTATCTTCAGCAGCTAAGGGAGCAGAAAGCAATGGGGAAATGTCCAGGGAGAGGAAACCCACTTCAGTGGAACTTTCTTCCTCCAAGGAAGTCACATCTCCTAAAATCATCCATCCTACAATGAGCTTATCAACACAGNAATCTGTTGAAGATGTAGGTTCTTTATGATACCTGTCAGTAATACCACTGGCTGCAGACCACACCTATGACATTTTTTGAAATTTTATTGTGGGACATTTGAGCCTGAAATAACAATGAAGTAGTATATTTATGTAACCTGTTTGTGGTAGAGAGCTCTAATTATTTTAACTTCAATAACATTGGAATTTGATTAACCATATTAAAATTCTTCCATGTCATCTAAGTGTTATGATAAAGCCGGCAAATCAGAGTTCTATTAAAAGATTAATGGCTTAAAAGGCAATACATTTAAGCAACTATGCTGTTGTCCTTATGTGTGACTCTGTTATACTTTCCTTTTAGTTTTCTCTTTCTTTTTTTTGTACTTTTTTATTTCAATGTTTTTATTCATATTACATACCAACCACAGATCCCCCTCTCATCCCTCCTCCAGTTCCCTTCAGCCTCCCTCCCCAGTACTCCACCCGTCCCCTCCTCCAAAAGGATAAGGCCTCCCATGGGGAGTCAGCACAGCCTGGTACATTCAATTGAGGCAAGACCAAGCCCCTCCCCGCAAACTGTAGGTGTGATAGTCAAGAAAGAAATTAATAGAACTATAATTACTTAATGACAGCTATTAGTTCATTCTGGACATAGGAAGAGATTGTTTACTTCATACATCATCTGTGAAGCTTATTTTAATTATTCTAAAAAATAGACATATGTGCTTAACACAAAAGCAGAACAAGGAACATGATATTTACCACCTTTTGAGTTATAGATGCTTTTGTAAATTCTTCAATTATTTTGAACAACTTAAGCTATATTGGTGGAAAAGCTGTTTTTACTGGCATAAAACATAGAAGATGGAAGGCCATATTGGGGCCTAATTAACACTGTGGATAGATGTCTTCTGGGTCTTGCCTTGTTCTCTTTGTTTGTACCTAGTTCTGAGACATTTTATTCCTTCTCTTGAAACTAAGCTTCCCTGAGACTTATTGACAACATTTTATTTTTCCATAACAAAAATATGCCAGTTCTTGGAAGGAAATGTGACTGAATTTGGTGAAAAATCTAGAAAGAATATGTATTAATAGTACTAGGACAAATAAAACCCCATAATTCTTATTGAAGATACAAGTTTAATAAGAATAATTTTTTTCAGGAAGTATAATATGTCAATGAAACAACAAAATACAATTGAATAACACAAATTAATCAAAGGAAATAAAATCTATTTAATCATATATCTGAGGAATATATACTTAAGAAAAAAATGTTTATAAAAGTTTATNTCCTATAATTATCCAAGGGAGAATAAAAGAATAAAGATTTTAGCTTCCATTACAATCTACCATAATGAGCAGTAGAAGACAAAAGATGTTTGCACATCATGTCTGTTCCTACTCTATTCTGGGGACTCAATTAAGATAGAATTGGTCAGGAGATGAAAATAAGTTTGGGAATGAGGGAGATGCTAGTAAAAAGGAACATACCTTAATGATAACAGGAGTGAAAGAGTCCAGTATATACTATGAGTCTCTTAGTTAAATAATTATTTATATCATATTTTATAAGCAAAGAGACAAAATATCCACCACTGTACATGCACAAAATGGTAATTATGAGTGGTAAAGAATGTTTTAATTAATTTGAAAGATAATTGCTAATCAATTACTAATTATTCATAGTAAAACATCTTTGTAATCCAAGACATGTCTTCAGCTTGCTTAAGGTGTTAAATATACTGAGTGGAAGCCAAAGCATGAAGATTAAATCATTTTGTCATTCTTAACAAATCATATTTTCTTTTATNTATAACACATTTTTTGTCCTTAAATTATATTATTGCCTTAGAATATATTAACATTACAAAGTAATTTAGGATATAATATTTATTTACTATATACCTATCATATTAAGATATTAAGTATTTTTCACCATGACACAAAATCTCAAAAAAGCAAATTAAGAAAAGGAGGATTTATTTTTGCTCACAATTAAGTGGTTTTGTCAGTCTTGGTATTGAAGGCACGAAAGGGGTTCTGGCCGGATTATAAGGATTATAGGTCAACTAATAGCTACATAGCTCTGGTGAGATTATAAGGAGATTGGATCAGAGCCAGCCCCCAATCCTTAAGCACCATTCCTTCTACCATATATCTACCAGGTAGGCCCTATCCCTCAACGGTTCTACAATGTTTAATAACAGTGTCACTACCTGAGACCAAGAGTTCTAATACTTAAGCTTGTTTAGGACCTTTGAAATTCAAATATTATCATATGCATNCTTACACAATATTTATTTTATCAAATATGCATATCATTCGAGCACCATGTATTATATGTAGCAATATATACATATATGCATTCAATGTAATATTATTTAGCTTTAATCAGTAGGGAATCCTGCTCTTTATGGCAGGATAAATCATCTGTATGACATGACTCCTCAATAAATAAGCCAGACAAAACCACAAATGCTGTATGATTTCTCTCATATAAATATGTGGAATATAAGTAGACTTCATATAGAAGACAGTGGAATGTTGTATGTCAGAAGAAAGAGTGGCCAGAGCAATCACCTGACACTGATAAAGTGCAACAAACTTTAATAATGAAATGAACAATTGCAAAGATCCTTTATATAGCTTGGTCACCATAAAAAATAGCTAATAATACTCTTATTTACTTGAAATTTGATAGCAGCAGGATTTCAGCCATCATGTTAATGCACAGCAGCAATTATGAATAGATGGATATGCTAATTACCAGAGTAAGGTAATTACCCAATGAACATGTATATCATATCGATTTATATACTACCATATATAAGAATAATTTGTCAATTAAATATGAACACAAATAGAAAAATGTACTGGAATATTAGCAACAAGTTAAGGAGTATAAATAAAATTGCTTTAATGAAATACTTGAAGGAAGGGAAATTTTTTGCCAAAACATACAGAGGAGGTTAAAAAAAACAGAGCCATTTTTGCACATTATACACANTTCTGTCATTACCAAGCAGGAATTAACATTCACAGAATACCTCTATTAGTATCTAACCACTTTCTCCAAGCAATTACATGACTAATTATCATTTAATCACAGAGTCTACATTTGTTGGTTACAATTACCTTCCAACTTTTCATTTAAATATTGATAAGAAATTTCAGCAGACTAAAGTAAACCTGAGCTAGCAGAACTCTCCTGTCTGTACTGTTTCACAGATATCATGTAAAATCTCTAAATTCATGAATTTAGGAACTGACAAACGTTAGAATATAATCATGGACTTATTTTCTAAAATGTGTAATTGGGAGAGTCTAAAGGTAAAAACCTACTATTTCCCTGTTTTGAAGTGAGAAATATCAATAAAGTGATATATAAGAGAAGCAGATTAAACTCATACATTTAACAAATAATATGCAGAGTTTCTTGAAATTTAATAATCTATTCAAGCTTCTAACATCATTAGAAAGATAACTTTTTATGGCACTACTGTCCTCCAGAGATACAAAATTTAGGCTACAAATATGAGAAAAAAAGGGAACACTTAAAAAACTGTTGGGAAAAAATGTTTGCTTCCAAGTATTGTTAATTTCTTCCAGAGTGGAACTCTAACAANTGACTATGGTTTTGCAACATTAAAGTCTTTGCTGCTTCAACATTATGTGCAATATCTTTCACAATAGACAGAATGTTTACTAACACACACAACAGGAATGACTGTCAATTGGATTGGACTATATGAAACAAGCATGTGCTTTCATCTGAAATTGGCATATTCTATTTATATAGAAATCAGTATTGTATAAGAATTTACTATAAATTTACTTTTTAACTCAAAATTACATAATCAACATAATTTAGGACACTTACCTAATATTTTTTATTTAACCTGACTTCATTTTCTATCAGTTATCATTTGTCTCTTCCTATTTTCCCCTTTTATTGGAAATAGATTTTTTTCTCATACAATATATCCTGATTACAATTTCCTTTCCCTACTCATCCCAACTACTCCACTCTTATACAGATCTACTGACTTTCTGCCTCTCATTAGAAAAGAACAGGTTTCTAAGAGATAACAATACATAACAAAANACAATATAATAAGTTAAAACAAAATTATTACAGTGAATTTGGACAAAGCAAACTAACAGAAGGAATAGAGCCCAAGAAAAGGCACAAGAATCAGAGGCCTATTTTTTCACATAATCAANAATCCCATAAAAACACTGCACTGAAAGCCATCTTCATCTCTCCTTCTGATCCTCCAAATTCAATCCTCGAGTCTTATCCCCAGCTCTGGAGCAGAATATATGCCAAGGTCTCCCTTTCTTCTCTGACCCACCTTTGTGATCACAGAAGGATCTTCTCCTCCAAAATTCCTTCCCCAAACACAAATCCATTCTTAAGAATATAAGTAGTATTAAGATGATTACACAGTTGTAAACACAGAGAATACCAAATAACCTGACCTCAAGAAGCTTATTGTGTATTGACAGAGGCATTCAGTAGAGGCTTCAGAACTGTCAATATGCAAGATATTTAATAGCCTGAGATAATATAAACCACCATAGCAGCTATAAACAGAGATCAATAAGTCTCTGTTGAGAAACCCTCCAAAGTGACACAGGCAAGGGTTGTTAATATCAAAGTTTGAGTACTAAAGACAAAGTTAAGCCATTAGACATTTTTATACTCTTAATTATAAATAGCGGGGTACTAAAAGTATAGAATGATAAGATGTATGAAGAAATGGTACTTCTAGTTTTATCAATACCATACCACAAAGCTAAGGTTCAGGGTGGTGTGGTTTGCTCTATATTCAATGTAATATGCTGTCATTAGGTTTAGAATTCACATGGGCAGCTACTACTGCAATGCAGGCATTTTCTACTCTGTGCCATTTCTTGGAACTGTTCCTATTGTGATATAATTGTGTCACTGTTCATGTGTATTTCTACTTGACCATGCATATGCTACCTGTCTCAGCTAGTGCTTTCAATATAAACATCCTGAATCATCAGCAGAAAATACAAAANTATATCAGAGGGGATTCTATTATTTTTTTCTACACCAAATACTTTGCTAAAGGGCTTGGGGGATTCACCTTATTTACTATAATTCTTCATGGCCAGTTCTTCATTTTATACATTTTAGTTTATATTTGCTTTTACTTGGAATTAATGTGAAATTAAGTACATATTAACATTTCTAAGAACATTAAAATGAAATGATATAGTACTAATGTGCTTTCATTTTCCTCAGACAGTACTGAGAAGAAATTATTTGCCTGAATTATTTCTTTTGCCAAATCNTTTTCTCCAAATCTGCCTACTGAATCATGCTCTGTCAGCCAATTGCACTGGCTTTATCGTCAAAATACACAAGTATTTAAAATATGATTGTGTCGGATACAACCAGCCCCCGGGAACAGCCACCCATCTCCTCCCCAGTTCCTGNTCAGCAGGGAAAACTCCTGCAAGTACTCCCCCACCAAAACCCCCCAATGGACCTTGCAATCTACAAGACCCATGCCCTACCTCAATACCCATACCCTGCAACCCCAGTGGCCTCCTGATACCCGGAATCCACCAGCTCTCATTGGACCAAGAGAGACTTCCTGAGACACAGAATCTGCAAGCTCTGACTCTATCAAGAGCCCTGATAAGACCAAGAGTGGCTCCCTCAGCCACAGAATCAGCCAGATTGGATTGGACTGAGAGCAGCTCCCTGGGATACAGAACCTGACAGCTCCAAGAGCTAAGATTGAATCCAGAGTGGCCACCTGAGACACAGACACAGCAAGCACAGACTGGACCAATAGCAGGTCACTCAAACACAGGCACCTCTTGCATCTATTGGAGGAAGAGATGGGTAGATGCCAGTGCAAGAATACATGCAACAACATAAAGATCAATATGGCATCCCCAGAACCTAGCTCTTCTATAACAAGAAGCAGAAGAAAGTGACCTTAAAAATAACTTCATGAAGATGCTAGAGTCCTTTAAAGAGGATATGAAAAATTCCCTTAAAGAAATTGAGGAGAAGACAAACAAAAAATTGGAAGAAATCAATCAATAAATTCCTTAAAGAAACCCAAGAAATCCATGAAAAAGCATTTAAACAAGTGAAGGAAACAGTTCAAGACCTGAAACGTGAAATAGAAACAATGAAAAAGCCACAAACAGAGGGAATGATAGAAATAGAAAATCTGAGTAAATGAACAGGAACTACAGATACAAGCATAACCAACAGAATACAAGAGATGGAAGAGAGACTCTGTGGTGTAGAAGATACAATAGAGGAAATAGATTCATCACTCAAAGATTCACCAAAGTCAAATAAGNCATAAGACAAAATTTNCAGGAAATCTGGAAAACCATGAAAAGGCCAAACATAAGAATAATAGGAATAAAAGAATGAGAAGAATACCAACTAAAAGGCCCAGAAAATATATTCAACAAAATCATAACAGAAAACTTTCCCAACTAAAAGAAAAAATATCTATGAAGATACAAGAAGCTTATAGAACATCAAATAGACAAGGTCACCCCAAAAAGTCCCACTGCCACATAATAATTAAACCATTAGACATACAAATTAAAGAAAGAATATTAAAANCAGCAAAGGAAAATGGCCAAGTGACTTATAAAGGCAGAACCATCAGAATACCACCCAACATCTCAATGGAGATTTTGAAAGCCAAAAGGTCCAGGACACATGTAATACAGACACTAAGAGATCATGGATGCTAGCCTAGACTAATATACCCAGCAAAACTTTAAACTACCATAGATAGAGTGAACAAGACATTCCAAGACAAAACAAGATTTAAACAATACCTATCCACAAATCCAGCCCTACAGAAAGCATAGAAGGAAAATTCCAACCTAAGGAAATCAGATACACCCACAAAAACACAGGCAATAGATAACCCCACAGCAGTAAATCCCAAAGAAGGGAAATACACACAAACTACCACCTAAAATTAACAGGAATTAACAATCACTGGTCATTAATATCCCTTAATATCAATGGACTCAATTCACCTACAAAAAGACACAGACTAACAGAATGGAACAAAACCAGGATCCATCCTGCTGCATACAAAGAACTCAACTTCAAAGACAGATACTACCTCAGAGTAAAAGGCTGGGAAAAGACTTTCCAATCAAATGGACTTAAGGAGCAAGATGGTGTAGCTCTCCTAATATCTAACAAAATAGACTTGAAACTAAAATCAATTAAAAGGGATCGGGAAGGGCATTATATACTCATCACAAGAAANATCCACCAAGATGAAGTTTCAATTATGAACATTTATGCCCCAAATACAAGGAATATTTAAAGGAAACATTACTAAAGCTTAAATCACAAATCAAACCCACACATTAATAGTGGGAGAATTCAACACTCCACTCTCACCACTGGACAGATCTACCAGATTGAAACTTAACAGAGAAATAAGGGGCCTTACAGATGTTATGACTCAAATGGTCTAATAAATATCTTCAGAACACTCCACCCCAACGAAAAAGAATATACATTCTTCTCAGCACCCCATGGAACCTTCTGTAAAATTGACCACTTACTCAGTCATAAAGCAAATCTCAACAGATACAAAAGAAAAAAAACAATGGAATAGCTTCCTGTATTCTATCTTATCACCATGGCTAGAGTTAGATTTCAACAACAACAAAAATTACAAAAAGCCTAAATCTCATGGAAACTGAATAATGCTCAGCTGAACCACCAGTGGGTCAAGGAAGAAATGAGACAAATTAAAGACTTCCTAGAATTCAACGAAAATGAATGTACTACATACCCAAACTTATGGGACACTATGAAAACAGTGCTAAGAGGAAAATTCNTAACACCAAATGCCCACATAAAGAGGTTGGAGAAATCTCACACTAGTGACTTAATAGCATACTTAAAAACTCTAGAACAAAAAGAAGCAAAGTCACTCAGGAGGAATAGATGCCAGGAAATAATCAAGTTGAGAGCTGAAATCAATAAAATAGAAACAAAGAGAACAATACATATAATCAATAAAAGAGTTGGTTCTTTGAGAAAATCAACAAGATAGACAAGGCCTTATCCAAACTAACCAAAAGGCAGAGAGAGAGCATCCAAATTAACAAAATCAGAAATGAAAAAGGTGGCATAATAAGAGACAATGAGGAAAATCAAAGAATCATTAGGTCATACTTCAAAAACCTGTACTCCAAAAATTGGAAAATCTAAAAGAAGTGGACAATTTTCTGGATANATACCATATACCAAAGTTAAATCATGACCAAATAAACAACTTAAATAGACCAATAACTCCTCAAGGAAATAGAAATAGTCATTAAAAGTCTCACCATCATAAAAAGAAGCCCAGGATCAGATGGTTTCCACACAGAATTCCACCCGATTTTCAAAGAAGAACTAATTCCAATACTCTTCAAATTGTTTCCCACAATAGAAACAGAAGGAACGTTACCAAACTCCTTTTATGAGGCTACAGTTACTCTGAATTCCAAACTATAGAAAGATGCAACAAAGAAANAAAATTACAGGCCAATCTCCCTCATGAACATCNATGCAAAAATACTCAATAAAATTTTGACAAACTGAATTCAAGAATATATCAAAAAATTATTCACCATGATCAAGTAGGCTTCATCCCAGAGTTGCAAGGATGGTTCAACATATGAAAATCTGTCAATTTAATGCACCATATAAACAAACTGAAAGAAAAAAAACACATGATCATCTCATTAGATGCTGAAAAGGCCTTTGACAAAATCCAACACCCCTTAATGATAAAGGTATTGGAGAGATCAGGAATACAAGGGACATACCAAAACATAATAAAGGCAATATACGGCAAGCCACCAACAATAAATGAAATGGAGAGAAATTCCAAGTGATTTTACTAAAATAAGGAAAAAAACAAGGCTGTCCACTCTCTCCATATTTATTCAATATAGTACTTAACATTCTAGCTAGAGCAATAAGACAACAAAAGGAGATCAAGGGAATACAAATTAGAAAGGAAGAAGTCAAACTTTCACTATGTGCAGATGATATGATAGTATACATAAGTGACCCAAAAATCCTATCAAGGAACTCCTACAGCTGATAAACACCTTCAATAATGTGGCAGAATACAAGATTAACTTAAAAAAATCAGTAGCCCTCCTATATACAAATGATAAATGGGCTGAGAAAGAAATCATAGAAACACCACCCTTTACAATAGCCACAAATGATATAAAATACCTTGGGGTATATCTAACTAACCAAGTGAAAGATCTCCACAAGAATTTAAAGTCTTTGAAGAATGAAATTGAAGAAGATATTAGAAAATGGAAAGATCTCCCACGCTCATGGATAGGTAGGATTAACATAGTAAAAATGGCAATCTNACCAAAAGCAATCTACAGATTCAATGCAATCCCCACCAAAATCCCAACACAATTCTTCACAGACCTGGAAAGCACAATACTCAACTTCATTTGGAAAAATAAAAACTCAGGATAGCTAAAATAATCCTGTATAATAAAGCAACCTCTGGAGGCTGTAGTGGGTAGCTATTCCAGCTTTGACCTAAAAACACTACCCTTATTGAGACTTCTGGTAATTGTCACACCTACCTAGGACCTCCCCCTGGAGNGGGCCAAGATAAGAGCCTTTAAGACCAGAGATCTGTCCTTGCTGGCTCTATTGGTTCCTGGTGATCCTGGACACTGGTTGGTAGACCGAGCAGAGTTCTCCAGAGAGCACCACTGGACTGCACCTCACCCATCTTGGATTCNGTAACCAACCCTTTTACTGGCTATAAGTTACTCCTAAATAAATCTTGTATTAACTATGTGGAGTTGCCTTAATAATTTTCCCCTTTAGGAGGTATCA
The DNA here is from genome assembly GCA_001675575.1 of Neotoma lepida. Taxonomy (NCBI): domain Eukaryota; kingdom Metazoa; phylum Chordata; class Mammalia; order Rodentia; family Cricetidae; genus Neotoma; species Neotoma lepida. The sequence continues at coordinate 12,057 of LZPO01108385.1, read as the reverse complement.
CCATCCCTGACCTCAAGCTCTACTATAGAAGTATAGTAACAAAAAAATGCTTGATATTGACATAAAAACTGACATGTGGACCAATGGAATCAAATTGAAGACCCTGACATTAGTCCCCACACCNATAAACACCTGATTTATGACAAAGAAGCCAAAACTGTACAATGGAAAAAAGAAAGCATCTTCAACAAATGGTTCTGGCATAACTGGATGTCAACATGTAGAAGATTGCAAATAGATCCATATCTATCACCATGCACAAAACTCAAGTCCACATGGATCAAGGACCTCAATTTAAAACCAGTTACAGTGAACCTGATAGAAGAGAAAGTAGGAAGTAGTCTTGAACACTTAGTCACAGGAGACTGCTTCCTAAATATAATACCAGTAGCACAGACACTGGGAGCAATATTAATAAATGGGACCTCCTGAAACTGAGAGGCAAAGGACACCATCAATAAGACAAAAAGACAACCTACAGAATGGGAAAAGATCTTCACCAACCTCACATCTGACAGAGGGTTGATTTCCAAAATATATAAAGAACTCAAGGAACTAGACATCAAAATAACAAAAAATCCCATTAAAAATGGGCTACACAGCTAAACAGAATTCTCAAAGGAAGAATCTCANATGGTTGAAAGACATTTAAGGAATTGCTCAACATCCTTAGTCATCAGGGAAATGCAAATCTAAATGACTCTGAGATACCATCTTATACCTGTCAGAATGGCTAAGATCAAAAACACTGAAGACAGCTTATGTTGGAGAGGATGTGGAGCAGGGGGAACACTTCTCCACTGCTGGTGGGAGTGTAATCTTGTACAGCCACTTTGGAAAGCAATATGGTGGTTTCTCAGAAAATTGGGAATCAATCTTCCTCAAGACCCAGCTATACCACTCTTNGGCATATACCCAAGGATTGCTCAATCATACCACAAGGACACATGCTCAACTATGTTCATAGCAGCATTTTTCATAATAGCCAGAACCTGGAAACAACCTAGATACCCCTCAACTGAAGAATGGATTAAAGAAATGTGGTACATATATACAATGGAGTACTACTTAGCAGAGAAAAACAATAACATCATGAAATTTGCAGGCAAATGGATGGAACTAGAAAATATCATCCTGAGTTAAGGGAATCCAGACTCAGAAGGACAAACATGGTATATACTCACTTATAAGTAGATACTAGATGTAAAGCAAATGATAACCAGACTACAACCCACAAATCCAGAGAAGCTAGCTAACAAGGAAGACCCAAAGCATGGATCACCCTGGGAAGGGGAAATAGATGAGATCTCCATGAGTAATCTGGGTATGGGGAGTGGATAATGGAGGGTAGNGGATGAGGCATGAGAACATAAGGGAACAGGATGGTCAAGCTGGAGCAGGGATGGAGTGGAAAAGCAGTGAAAGAGATATCATGATAGAGTGAGACATCATGGGGGTAGAGAGAAACCAGGTGCTAGGTAAGTTCCCAGAAATCCCCAGGAATGACCCCAGTTAGAACTATTAGAAATAGTGGAGAGGGTCCCTGAACTAAAGTGGCTTGCCCCAGTGATCAGATTAATGAATACCCAGTCATCACATAGCTTTTTTCCAGTGATTGATGGAAGCAGATGCAGAGATCCACAGCCAGGCACCAGGAAGAGCTCCAGGAGTCCAGTTGGGAAGAGATAAGAGGTATTCTATAAGCAAGTGTATCAAGCTCATAATGGGGAAACCTGCAGAGATGACCAAACCAAACTAGTAGGAACTCATGAAAGTTTGACCAAAGGCTGTGGAGCATGCATAGGACTGGGCTGGGCCCTCTGCACAGGGTGACAGTTGTATAACTTGATCTACTTGGGGGGACCCCTAGCGGTGGGATCAGAATCCATCCCTGGTGCATGAGAGGGCTTCCTGGAGCCTACTACCTATGATGGGACACCTCATGTAGCCTTGAGGCAGGGGGACTTGCCTCTACTGAATGTGCCTCCTGATGGGAGGCCTTGCCTTCTTGTGTGGGGGAAGGGGTGTATAGGGAAGGGAAGGTTTGGGGGAGGGATGAGGTAATAGGGGGATCTTTGATTGGCATGTAAAATGAAGGGAATATTTTCTTAATAAAATTAAGTAAATAAAATATGACTGTTTCTTGTGACCTTCACTTCTGTTGTTATTCAAAAGATTTATCATTGGAGCTCTTTAATGAGGCTTTTACTTGGTTCTTTACTGACTCCTTCATTTCCTGTCTTGCCCTCCTACAGTCTACCCACCTCTGAGAAGCCTGTGTGATTGATTCAAATAGTAAGCCAAAGAATCTTGTTTCAATGTTTAAAGCCAAATATTAGCTTATCTTCCCTCTTCTCCCTCAGAGCAGGATCCTGAATTAGATACCTGCTTTTCTCAACCTTCCATCTCAGACACTTTAGCCCACATTTGTCTCCATGTCCCAGCTAAACTCACTCCTTGGCAGACTGTCCTATTTTTTCTTTATTTTTTGTGGATGTTTTTCCTGTAGTCTCCCACACAGTGCATGCCCTAGCTTATGTTATCTCTCATTGAACTTAGGAGATTTATGTATAATAATTATTACAATCACAGGCTAGAGAGATACCTCAGTGGTTAAGACCTCTTGTTGTTCTTACAGAGGACCAGGAATTCTCAGCACCCAATGGAAACTCACAACTATCTGTATCCCAGGCTCCAGGAGCTCTGATGCTCTGGATTCCAAGTGCAACAAGCATGGCCCATTATACATATGCAAGAAAATACTTTTATACCTAAAATAAAATAAAATAAATACATTTTTAAAATAACTATTANAATCCTTGGTGTCAAAATTTGACTTGTTTAGTATCTTCCTCTTCTNTGCTTTCAACCATTATGTATAAGTATCATGAAAATTAGGGTATTTTGATATTAGAACTGAATCCTCAGCATCTGACTNTAAATCATAGCTTTATTAGGCATTTGNTTGGTTATTCATAAATGAATAAGTAATGAAATGTCCTGAGATATGTATTCAGAATTAAAAAACACTGAGGAATACTGTGGTTGTTTGATTGAGAATGCTTCTGATAGGCTCATCTATTTGACTATTTGGTTTCCAGTTAGTGGAACTGTTTGGGATAGGTTAGAAGACATGGCCTTTTTGGAGGAGGTATATCTCTAGGTGTTGGGATTTGAGGTTTCAAAAGCCCACACCAAACTCAGTCTCACTCTCTCTCTTACTGTAATTTGTTGAAACTTCTAAGGTTTCAACTTCAGCACCATGCTGCCTGCCAGCCACGATCCTCACTGCAATGATGGCAACAGACTAACCTGAAAGTATAAACAAACTTTCTATTAAATGCTTCTTTTTATAAGTTTCCTTGGTCATTGTGCCCTTCACAGNAATAGAACCGTAACTAAGACAAATACCTTTAATGATTTAATCTAACAAATCAGTGCCCTTAATTTTCCTTAGCTGACNCCTTTGTCAACACTATATATTCTTATTGGAAAAGGCTTGTCTTTTGACCTGACTGGCAACCCAAAGAGGAAGATTACAGAAATCTAGAAGTAGAATGGTTTTGAATACTCAAAAAGACTAAATCTAAAGCAGACATTTCATAATTTATGTAACTGACTTTGAAACAAAAGTTAAATTATTGCNGGAAATTTTAAAGTTAAATAAAAACCACTTGACACTAATCAATTATATATAAAGCATCTGAATTTTAGACTTTTGTGGATCNAAAATAAGATATTTGTGTAAAGGTCCCACAAGAGTATTCTGAGAAGAAAACACATTTAACAGCACAGCTTGTGGGTTTGAATTATATATTTGCTCTTATGCCATTGTGGTTTCAGTCAGATGACTTACATGCTTTAAATGCTCATTTAAACAAATTTTAACATATCGAATATATGAAGATAACTTGTAGTTTGATTACAAGTAATAGAAAAGTTACATACATTATTTTGTTTACATACAATTGATTACCTTAATTTTAATTAATATCTTTGGTGATATAATTAGTCTTAATAAGTATCTTATTTTTGATTAGTCAAATAGCTCAAGATAGAATAGCAATAGAACAACAATTCAGGATGGCCATTTTTCACTCATGTCTGATTTGTACTAGAGGTTCCTTATTAGGGCTGCATGTTCACATTTTTTCTTTAGAGCTGGTGANGTTCAGTGACAGACCTAAGTGACTTACCCATGAGTATATTTTCAAGGGTACCAGATATGTTTGGCCATTTTGCTATTGGAAAATAACTTTAAAAAACATTGTATTATTTATTACAGACAGGGTGGGTTTTGAATTGTCTAACATGTCTCACACATATATCAAGACATTCATTTCTTTGATTCCACTGTTTGTCACTATGTATGGATTCAGTAGATCTACCACTAAGGTGTTAGTAAGAAAAGTAACAAAAATTCTTAAATGAAAACGAATCATATTACCCTAAAGGTCTGATAATGGAAAGAATTTGGTTTTCTGACCCAACATATTTAATGAATCATAAGGCTATGCCTGACAACTTATTTTGGAATGACTAGATAGCCAGTGACAATGTAGCTATGTATTATTCTTACCATGATAAAATGAACTGACATGTATTAATCTACTTACAGCATAATAATGGACAGGTTCATTGTCATTTTATCTATGTAGGTACTTTTTTTAACTTACTGTATTTTAACATTTCAGAAACTAATTGTGAGAAATAATTACTCAGTTACATTTCCATTTTAATGAATATAAAAAAANTTATAATAAATAACTTCCATCACTTTTCAGAATGCTTTGGGATACTTTCATATCCTCTTAATATGTAATATCTGTTGAAAATTATCATTTATAGTCAAAAGAAGTTTATCAAAATTGTGTATTATTATTGATTTCAATGCAATATTTTCTTTCTCTATAAATATATATGAATGTAGAAAATGAAATATAATTCAGTGATTTTTTAAAAAGTAAAGAAAGCAATCCTTAAGGGAAAGGAAATGTGGTAAACCTCAGTGCCTACTTGAATGTGGGTCCTATGGATGTGCTTACCACAAAAGAAAAGCAATGGGTTAAGTCTCAACCAACAGAGGAAAACCAAATGAACATTTAAAAAATAAATCAAGTGATGTGAATTTTTTCATTATTATTTTTAGAAGGAACATAGTCTGTGTATTTTTGGGAAATAATGCCCTTAATAAAAGTTTAAAAATAAAATGACATTTTTAACAGACTGCACAAAGGACTTAATGGTCAATAACATTGCCTTTAAATAGGATCTGGGTTCAATTTCCAGCACTTACATAGTGTCTTAAAAACATCTATAATTCCAGTTGCATGGGCTTTGATTCCCTTCTATGACTTCCACTGGCACTAAGCACATATGAGGTGCACAGACATACATGAGGAAACACTCTTATGCACAAAAAATAAGTATAAAAATTCAAAAAAGAAACTTTTAAAAACAAGAAAAGTAGAAAATTTTGATTTTCTAAACTAAGTTAATATTAATTATTTTACTATAAT
>LZPO01108384.1:35322-56412 GCA_001675575.1 Neotoma lepida | reverse complement strand
ACAACCATAGCAAGGCTATGGGCTGCATTCCATCCCCTGTTCCCCTTAGCCCAGGAAATGGCACTGCTGTGTGTGAATACTCGGCTCGAGATCTTAGGAGAAACATTTTCCTTACACTCCCTCTGAGCATCCTAATGATGCTAGGAATGGGTACACTTGCTACCCTGTAGTGCACTTAATGACCAAATCTCTTTCTATTCCCATTGCTCTACCTATACTGCAAGCCTTCTGGACTCATGCTTGATCTTCCTCACTGTTCTTACTGCTTCAAGTCCTGCCTATGTACCCTTGAGCCTCCATGGCATGCTCTGGCCNTCCTCAGTTACCACGGCTTACTGCCTTCTGTAGGACACTAGAGCTGCACTGTTGGCTTCTNTGTTCTTCAGTCCCATAAACTGTTTACCTCTTTGTGGTCATGGGACTTGCTGATCCCACTGCCAGGACACTTTCTGCACCAACACTCACACAGCCATGTCCTTAGGATTCCGTGTCCTCATAAATAGCCTCTCATCAGAGGTCCCCTTCTGACCACTTAGTCTGAATTAGCCCGAATCACCTTGAGCTTGGTTTCTGGTTGCCTTCCCCTCTAGCATTCGTTACAANCTGAAGTCACTTTATTGGTTTATTAGCTTGGTGGGTATCTGCTCTGTGAATGTGAGCTCCATAGAAGCAGAGACCTTTCCTAAATTCAAGCCTAGCACACAGTGCTTAAATAAAGTTTCTGGAATAAGTGACCGAGAAAATGCAGCAAAGCAGTTATGGTAGACTCTCTCAGTATCTCAGGAATATAGCTAAGAGATTGCCCAAATGTAGGTCATTTGAGGGTTAACAATTTTGGCAGCTTGGGGCTTTGCAGAAGATTCAGGTAAAGATGGAAAACCCTCTGTTGGTGCTGTTCCTAATGTCCCAGTTGATAAAATTCCCTTTTATGCTTCTGACCTAACACTACACCAGGAGAACTGTGTGGCAGGGGTGGCTGTAACAACCACATACACACATGGAAGCATAACGGGGATTACTTAGGAACTAGCAGGAGAGGATGAAAGCCAGGGCAATGGCGGTGAATATGAGCAAAGTACAAAGATATACACACATATGTACAAAAATGTCATAACAAAACAATATTTTATATAACTAAAAATTAGGAAGAAAAAATCAGACTAGCAGCAAATATTTATACAAAGCTTACTACGTTCCAGACTCATTCTAAATGCTTTATGCAAGTTAGCTCACTTCTTTCTCATAGCAACCCCGTGAAGTAGCCTTATCTCTTTTTGCTGATGAGAAAATGGAGAGACAGGTTAATCAGCTTGCCCAAGGTCACACAGTAAGTGGTGGAACTAGAGTTTTGATCCACACTCACTCTGGCTGTGTCNTCTTTGTTTTCCCTGCCATGTGGCCTCAGCACGACAGTTTAGACATTCGGTCTATAGGTTCAGGGGTCAAATTCCCTCACTTTGAAGAGTTGAGGCAGTCAGGCTTGGCTCTTGGGTCCTGTATCCCCGGGGTGTGGGGTCCTAGAAGTCACACTGAGCCCTGTGCAATGTTTTTACGAGCTCACATCATCTTCTTTTATATGTGCTTGTGCCATGTGGGCTATCATTTCAAATTTAGAGCCATTAAGATGAGGTTGAGGTGAAAGCAGGTCATGGCTTCCCAGAGGAGANATAGAAAAAAATGAAGGCAATGTGGGGTAGCTTCTGGACTTAGTTCGAAGGAATAATTGTCTTTTACTATAAGCCTTTAATAAGCATCTTCCAGGCCAACATTTTTTAAATTAACATTTCCTCCACTCTTGTAATGTTTAATTTATATCACTGAATTGCTGAGAACTGAGTCCAAGACCTGTACTGATNTGGACTCTNTCTCCTCCACCTTAACCTATGGAGGATGTCAGAGGGCATAGAGAGCAGACACCCTTAAAGATGAGTGCAAACATTTACATTTATGTGTCCAAGCTCAGAAGAAGTGGATTCCACAAGCACTTTAACACATAAGACATTTTGAATAACAGGGCCTAGATGAGCAGTGGCCTTTTTGTNGGAGTTGCATATGTGTGTTTTGTGTACACACATGCTTGTGCCTGTTGGTAAACCAAGTTCTGGGCTTCCCAGTTCTGCTTTTTTCTGGACAGGACTTTCCTGAGAATAGGAATAATTAGAAAAGACCGTAAGTCAAAAGGAAANGAGACAGACATTTATGAGAAAATGCAGCGGAGTGATGATAAGCTTCTGGGGAATATGGCACAGNGACATCCAGAAGAGTTAATTTGCTGGATTGCGCCCACACGTTAACACAGAAGATTTGTCTGTCAGGCAAGAAGGGCTCTGCAACATGGGAAACTTATAGGATGGAAAAAGAAACTTCTAGAAAGTTGCTAGAGCTTTCCACTTCACAGGAGCAGGTCTAGAATCATGAGACTGAATACCCAATATTGTGGGTATTCAGTGTGTGTGTATGTGTGTGTGTGTGTGTGTGTGTGTGTGTGTGTGCATGTGTAGATCCAGCTGATCAAGCTGCCACTTCTCTGTGATGTGCAAGGTAACTTTTCAATTTTGTGAGAATAATAGGAAGTTGTTTAGTTTCTTTGCAGCCTGTTGAACATTTGTGTATTTTGTGGTAGACAGAATAATGGTGTTCCAAAGATGCCCTCATCTGATTCCTGGGATCTGTGACTATGTTATGTTCCATAATAAACAAGAATTAAAGTGGCAGGCGGGAATAAAGCATTCAGATCAGTTGATCTTAACAAGAGATCGCATTCCTTGGACCACCTGNGTGGGCCCCATGTAATCACAGGAGTCTTTGGAAGTGGAAGAGGGAGGCAGGAGTGTTTGATCAGAGCAGCTCAAGGAGAGGAAGACCCACCCGGTCCTGATTGGCTTTGCAGATAGAGCAAGTGCACAGGCCTTCCTTGTGTCTCTCCTGGATGTTTGAAGGAGGAAGACCAGCCTCCAGGGAGAGCAACTCTAGCAGTACTGGTGGCTGCAAGGTATTATTTGCCCTTATCCTGCCTGGCTCTCGCTCAAAATCCTCTAACTTCTGTGCTTAGAAGCAGGAGAGAAAGCTCAGAGGCTGGTGAGTGGCCCTTGTTCCTCTCTGTATTATCATTGGGTATTGGATACACATTGGGACCACTGGCCAACTTAAAAAACCCAAACATCTGGCTGAATCCATGTGGTNTGACTTTACATCCCAGGTAAGGCTGAGGGCACGGACATCGGCATATTCCACAGAGCTCCTCAGTGATTCTGATGTAGCATGAATTGAACTCTTCATTCTTCATAGGCCAGAGAAGATTCTGGGCCACCACTGCTCTCTTTGCCTTGGACAAAAGGTGAGCAGCCCCTGGCCAGGCAGTGTGGACACTATGCCAGGGCACTGTCTACATCATGGCTTTTTCAGCNGCCCTCCACTCTACACTTCCTACATGTGGATTAATGTCTGGATTATAGACNTTCTTTAGTTTTTCTGTTGGCTCTGAGTCGCTCATCTTCCTCTGATTTGGATGGACAGTCTGGGGTCCCAACTAGTGTACNGCCAGAGCAGGACAAGGAGGCATTCTTTATTTATTTTTTATTTTATATATATAAGTGTTTGCTAGCATATATATCTGTGTACCACCTGTGAGCCTGATACCTGTGGAGGCCAGAGGAGGGCATTGTAACCCCTGGAACTGAAGTTGCAGATGGTTCTGAGTCACCATGTGGGTTTTGGGAATTGAACCCAGGTCCTCTGGAAGAACAGCAGTGCTCTTAGCTACTGAGCCCTCTCTCCAGGCTTCCCCCTTTACTGTGATCCTGAGAGAAGGGAAAACTAGCCTGACCCAGCCAGGTGGCTGTAGACTTAGCACCCCTAAATCCCACTGTGGTCCTAGATATGCCTCTGTTCCTTGAGCCATGCCTCCTGCTCCTTCCCATTAGGCTGCTTTAGTAGATTTGGTCAGAAGTGGCTTTAGCAGACATTTCTTCCATTATGAGACACAAGAGGCACATCGCTGAGTGCATCCAGGCAGTTCATTTGTGGGTTGGACCAGTTGGGGACTGATGGCTATAGGAAGGCCTTCTAAGAGGGGTTTGGGGTTGATACTGAAGAAAATATATCACTCCAGGACTGGTGCTATGTGACTTCGGTTCTTACTAGATTAAACATTGCCCTGGGCTTTTATGATCTACAGGACTGATGACAAGAGTCAGGAAAGACTCCTGTGCATGGGGATACAGAGCTCTTGGTTTTCAGCTTGTTGTACCTGGGAAGAGGGAGCCTCAGGCTGAGTAGTTNCCTCTATCAGAATGGTCTGTGGGGGGCATTTTCTTGATTAATGATTGATTTGGAATGGCCCAGCCCACTGTGGGCATCATGGGCAAGTGGTCCTGGACTGTATAAAAAAAAAGCAGGCTGAACAAGCCTGTAGTAGCACTCCTCTNTGGTCTGTTTCAGCTCCTACCTTGCCTTCCTTCAATGACGGACTGTAACCTGTAAAACCAATAAACCCTTTCCTATAAGTTGCTTTTGGCCATCGTGTTTTACAGTNATTATAGGATCAGAAGCAAACTAGAACAGTAGTAATATAATTAACATTTTCAAAATCCCATTCAAGGCAGCAACAGAAGAGCGCTTGTGGCCAGAGCATCAATCTCCAAAGCCTGTTGTGGGCTGGGGCTGGTGGGCTTTCTACAACGTTCTCCAAGTCCTAACAGTCCTAATCTCCAGCAGTGAGTGTGATCTCCCTTGGCAATANGCTGTCTGCAGATGACAAAGATAAAGTCAGATTCTGGGGATGGCCCCAATCTAGTATTACTGATGATCTTATAAAAAGGGGGGTGATTAGGACCCAGGGGAAGACCTGCACACGGGGCTAATGCTTTGTGTGAAAGTGAAGCCAGAGATTAAGTGACAATGTGAAAGCTAAGGGNCANCAAGGGTCACCAGCATATCTGCAGAATCTAAGACAAGAGCNTGGAGAGGACCCCAGANGGAAGAAGACTGGCTGCTGCCCTGGTCCTAGTCTTATGATCTGCAGAGGGAGAAAAGGACTGNGCTGCAGCAGCCCTAAAAGTCAGTATTACCATTTTCTACCTTTCAGAAGGGATGCTGGAAATTGGTCAAACTCAGGGACAACTCCTTGATTCACAGGCTAAAATACAGAAAGACTGACAACCATTCTTACCTAGAGAAACAGAAATTTCACAGGACTTAACCTAATATGTCTTTTAGCAAGGAGAGATTTGTAGGAATCCCTTTGGAGCCAGGTATGGGCATGTCTCAGTTTGCAGCTCCTAGGAGAGTGGTAAAATGGGGAAGGCATCCACAAATGGATGCATATTTTTCCTTGTGCTTTTTGGTGCTCTTCATTCCTTGTATCCAGCAAACATGTAAACAGAGGCAGAATCCCCAAATTCCCCTCCCTCATGAAGGCAGGTGGGAATCTATGAGAACTTTAAGACGTGGAAAAAAGTATTGTCCAAAATACAAAAATTTGCCATCTCAGAATCAATACATTTAAATCTCTGTTTAAATGATGCTACCCATTGGGCAGATCAGTACTAATAGTTGAATAGCTAAGTTACTTAGCAGGACACATAAATGCATACGATAGGGTATAAGTGGGCTCTTCNAAAGTAAGAGGAGGCAAAGATCTGAAATGGCCGTGGGCACTGGAACAAATGCTTTCCTCTACTCCTATCCGCTCACACCTACCTAGACCTTACAAGAGGACCTGCTTCCTAGCATCCAGTGGAGTAGAATGACTGGAGTTGAGGACAAAGGACTAGATGAAAGCAGTCCCCTCTGGGGCTTTGTCTCTGCTTATGCACTCTGTCTTAGAAAACTGAGCAATTTAGCAGTGGGCTGAGAACAGGACTCAGACATTCTTGGGCCCCTGCCAATACTGTCTCATCCCTTGTGAGAGTACCCAATTGAAATTTTTCTGTGTAGAAACTCATTAAAATAAAAGCAAAGCACCAGTCCCCCATAGATTTATAACCAAACTAATATACCATTTAGAAAAGACAAAGTCAAAGCTTAAGCACAGAGGTCTATCTTTCCAATGAAACTTCAATAAATCTAATTACTTTCATGCTTTCCTAACAAAGGCAGGTGGGAAGGGAAAACATTTGAGAAATGTTGCTGAAAACGCTATAAGCTTCAGAAATTCAAGAGGTAGGAAAAACAGCAAGGTTTAAAAAAATTGCAAGAGGGCTTTTAAAATGGATGTGAGGATCAGTTGTTCCCAAGGAGTATGGGTCTTTTAAAAGAACACGGGCACTGTGGTAGTTTGAATGGAAATGGCCCCCATAGGCTCAAAGACAGTGACTTTGTTGGAGGAAGTGTGTCAATGGGTGTTTCAAGTGCTCAAGNCAGGCCCAGTCTCTCTCTTTCTTCCTGCTGCCTGCCAATCCAGATGTAGAACTCTCAGCTGCCTCTCTAGCACCATGTCTGCCTGCACGCTGCCTTGCTTCCCACCATGGACTAAACTTCTGAACTGTAAGCCAGCCCTAATTAAATGTTTTCCTTTGTAAGAGTTGCTGTGGTCATGGTGTCTCTTCACAGCAATAAAACCCTAACGAAGACAGACCCTGAACACATCTTTAAGTTTGTGGCATTGACTTCAGCAAGACTCATCAGGCTTCTTGAACAAAATCCTAGGCTGAATAGATCATTGCAATCGAGGGTGGTGGTTATGTATAATTTCATACTTGGATTACATTTTCTCAAAACNTAGATTAAGAGACATACTATTATTCAATTCCATAACTGATTCATAGATATATTTTATTCATAGGTATATTTTATATTATAGGTATGTAAGTGTCAGGTATGAGTTAAATCCTGAGAAATATAACCTTTGTCCAAAACAGCAACAGTCCCTATTGCTAAGCAGCTTGCAGGTCAGTAAGAGGCATCATTTACATCAATATAGCAAATACTNACATGAGGATAGTGCAAGGTATCAGGCACACTGGTATCTTAGACTCAACAGGCTGCTATAACAAAATACCACCAACAAGGTCATTTATAAATAATAGAAATGTAGNAATGTAGTTNTTACAGTTTTGAAGGCTAGAAAATCACAGGTGGAGGCAACAATAATTGGCTGTCTGATATAGGCTCATTTCCATGTATATGTATTATATATATGTATATATGTACTAAACCTCACAAAACTATATTCATGGCATCTTCACATGGTAGAAGGGCCAAGGCAGCTCTCTGAGGCCCCTTGTACCAAGGTGCTAATCCATTCGTGAGATTTCTGCCCTCAGGATTTAATCAACTCTCACCAGCACCTTGGTGATTAGGTTTCAGTACACAGATTGGAGGCACACTCAGACATTCAGACTGTATCATGCAGGGAGGGGCACTTGATTTGGATTTGAGAACTGATTAGGAAAGATTTCTGGGGAAAGTGATAGCCAAGCCTTCAAAAACACCAAGACTTTATCCAGACAAATTGGATAAATGCCCCAGAGGCAAGAAAGCTCAGCACATAATCAGAGCTGAAAGTAATTCAATATGAAGCAAGGGTGCTCAAGAGAGAGATGGGCTCAGCCTAAGATGCAAGAGGCACATCTTGAAGGGGTTTGCAAGCCATTTAGAGAAAATATAACTTTATCCTGAGGGCAATGGGCAGCTCTCAAATGATTTCAGGCAGAGAACAGAAATGATACAACGAATGGCTTGGGCATATGGAGGATGGACTTGGACTAGACCAGCAAAGAAGATGCTACAGTAAACAAGGTGGGCAGAGATAGGAGCCCTNGGGACAGGACATAGAGGNTTCCTTAGATACTGGGAGATAGAGTTGGCAGGACTTAGTTATTAGTTAGGAATAAGTACTAAGGAAAAGTTGGGGGTTTCTAGCATAAGAATTTGTGAAGGGAGAAACAAGTTTTGAAGGGAAGGTAACGACTCCATATCGTACATCCTGTGTTGGAGGTAAATTGTATCTAAATCGTTATATGCTGTCTTAGTTAGGGTTTCTATTGCTGTGATGAAATACCATGACCAAAGCAACTTGGGGAGGAAAGGGTTTATTTGGCTTATACTCCCATATTGTTGTTCATCACTGAAGGAAATCAGGACAAGAACTTAAACAGGGCAGGAACCTGGAGGCAGGAGCTGATGCAGAGGCCATGGANGGGTNCTGCTTACTGGCTTGCTCNNCANTGTCTCTTATACACATCTAGATGTGTATAAGAGACAGGTGTAGCTTTGGCGCCTTTCCTGGAACTCACTCGGTAGCCCAGGCTGGCCTCGAACTCACGAGATCCGCCTGCCTCTGCCTCCCGAGTGCTGGGATTAAAGGCTTGCGCCACCACCGCCCGGCTCAGCCTGCATTCTTATAGACCCTACAAAGACCACCAGCCCAGGGACGGCATCACAGACAATGGGCTGGGCCCTGCCCCACCAATCACTGATTAAGAAAATGCCTCACAACTGGATCTTATGGAGGTATTCTCTCAGTTGAGGTTCCCTCCTTTCAGATAACTCTAGCTTGTGTCAAGTTGACGTAAGACTAGCCAGCACATATGCTTACTGAGTTCTGAGTAAGGAGCTNCTGGGAATTCATCTAGAATAGGCCTCTCCCTCAGGCAGCTCTTGGGCCTTCAAGAAAGGAGAGCTAAGCTGAGTCTTGAAGGATGAATGCTAGTGGCTAGGAGGCAAAGGAAAGACAACACCCTAGGAAGAAGTGTGTAGCTGGAGAGGAAGTGGGGTGAGGAGCTGCAGGTGGCACAGGGTAGAGATGTAAGGCAGAGCACTCTCCATGGGCCTTCTACATCACTTCTAATGTCTGGGGAAGTTAAAAAGAGCCAAAGACTTCAAACAAGAGAGAGATGACATTTGTTTTAGAAATTAGGCTAGCACGGATGTGACCTGTCAATAGGAATAAAGCAGACCAATCTAGAGAATGTAGTATGAGTGCATTCAAAAGATCATCTCCCATGCTGGGGTGAAGGCCAGGGGGTAGAGAGGAAGGGATGAATTTGAGAGAGATGGAGGTGGCAGAAATGAGAAAGGTAGCATTCAATGAGCTATGGAGGAAGGTGGCAAGGATGGCGTTCCGGGCTCTGCTTTGGCTACCCAGAAGATGGGCAACACCCCCTGGGGGCTAGGGACCCTTGGGTGCAAAACGTTACGACAGATGGGTCACAGCCTTGGTTTTTCATTTTAGTCTAAAGCCAATAGTCTCTAAAACAGTTGAATTTGTGTCCCTACAAGAAACAATCATAATCACTTTCATCTGCACCAAGGAATGTGATGTTACTTAACCCCTCTCCTTAGAGCAGTATTTAGAAATCAGTTCTATATTTGTGAAATGTTTTTGNTTTTAGAAAGCAGTAGCACTGTTCAACAGCCACGTGACTGATGAAATCCCTCTAGGACCTGGCACTTGCAGGACATTGCTGTCAAATAACTCAAAAGAACCAGGTGCTTCTCGGCAGCAGTGGCTTAAATTTGCTCAAGTCCCTGAGTTGCCATATGTGGTGGTGGCTCCTCCTCCAAGCGTCTGTAGAGACNAAAATGGGCAGCAAGGCCTTTCCTGAAAGATTTCTCAGTATGTTCCATCACTGAAGTTGTGGACATCCCATCCTGGTCATTCACAGCACCTCCCTTGCCACTGTTCAAGGCTGTTTGTTTACCTGTTCATTGTCTTTCTTTCCTATTATGGAAGGTCCTGGGTGGGGGTGGATGGGGAGTTGTATAGCTTCTCGACTTGGGCATAACCAATAGCAGTATTATTATGTCTGCTGTGAAATCACCCTTCTGTAAACACTGACTCTTGGAGACCCCCTTGTTTGCAGACTCCTGTAAGCCAGCACCACTTTTATGACCACATTGATGGCTAACAGCCCATTTCCTTTTGGTTTCTTACCAGCCACTGCTCAGAGCCCTGGGATCCTTCCCTATTACCAACCCACATCTCTCCCTTCTCCTGGGAGTCTTCGATCTTTTTTTTTTTTCTTCCAGTAACCTACCACTTAAAGCTCAACAGCCAGGTCAAGCAGACTCTTACCCTGGTGCTAAAACTGATGCTTGTTCAAGTTGGTTTCTGTGCTGTCCACGCTCTTATTTTGACTACTGTTCCCTCACTGCCTTTAATTTGTTTTGCTATGTAATGTATGGGAACTTCCACAACAATTGGATTAATATGAGAGAGAATTCCTAATGTTCGCAATGAACAAGCTCATTTACATTAAAGGGAAACCATAGCTCGGGTTACTGCAGATAGATGGGTAGGTCTTTGTACATAATTGTGACACAGTCAAGAAATACAGGCTCTGGAGAAAGGGGTCGGGGACTGGAGCATAACCGTGTTCACTCTATTTTGAATGGAATACAATGTTTTATTGCTTTCAAAGAAAGTTAAGGCTCACTGAAAGGAGTCTAACTTGAACTGTGTTGATTCTGCAATATATTCTTAAGTGGAGGATCTTGAATGAACCTTCCTCTTTAGCTGGCTTAATTGGATTCCAACTGGGCAGAATGGAGAATATATTTTATTTGCTTAAAATGAATATTACTGCAGTTCCTCCCTATTTATCAACAGAGTGGTCATTAAAAGCCATCAGCGGCTGACCTTGACAGATTCCATTACTGAAATAGTGAAACTGATGGGTCACTATTATTTGCTAATGGTTCTACATTGCAGAGAAAGCATGAAAGTGGGGTGAAAGAGAGCTACTTATTCAGGCAGGCTGACCCCAGGGAGAAGGTGGGGAAGGAATTAATGAAAAGCATGGGAGCGGAATATGAAACAAATGCCTCCCAGGCAGAATTTCCACAAATGAAATGCAGATTCGGGTATCTGTATTTTAATCACCAGACTGAAAAGGTTGATTACTTAAAATGAGACTCTCCAGATGTGTTTGTGGGAAGCAGGAATGGGAGGCTGGCGAGGAGGGAAGATAAGAATGCATCCTTCGAAAAAGCTCTAGTTAATTTATAATAGCTCCTGAGAAAATGAACTGGTGCATTGAGCTTATCCAGGCTTAGGAGGGGAAGGAAGGGGAGAACCCCAGAACAAGACAGGAGGAAAAGCAAGCTGAAATCCTATCAGGCTCATCAGCCCTTAGCATTTCTGAAGTCTGGAAGCCTGAGTTGGTGGGAAAAGGAAGTGATTTTCTTAGTTTTTTTCCGCCCCCCCCCCAAAGGTATTCACAGGTTAGCAGTGTTTTCCTCACTGACTTATGTTGAGCTTGTCAAAAATTCCCTTCAGAAGCATTAGATTTTCATCCCTTTTAGATATTTGGCCCACAGAAAACAACCGAGCTATTTTCATTTTTTCTGGACAGAACGTGTAGTGTGCACAGGAGTATCTTCTCTTCTGTGACACAGTTTTCGGGACATGGGAAAGGCCTGTTCTAGCTCAGATGTCCCCCCACGTTTCTGAAATTTCCCATCACACGTGCATTTCATCAGATCTGTCAAGCGTTTTCACGTTTCTGCCTTCTCTTCACGTAAAAGCATCTGGAGGAAACAATAACTCACATCCCCTTTGCTCTTAGCATGTGGCATTTCAGCCTAAATGGAAGTCTTGTTGGGGCTGAATCACGTGGGGTGGGTTATTTTTGAGTAATTATCATCTGGATGAGGGAAAAATTGCACTCAGAGGGATTGGCAGAAGCCATTTCTGTCTGTCTTATGGTTTGAAGAGGGAGGGACCAGCTCTGGCTTAGCCAGTCTCTCTTACCCTGACTTTGTGGTTCACTGATTCTCCAGCCGAAGTCCCCTTAAGTATTTTCATGCCTGTCTGTTGCCCTGGAGCCCAAGGTCATGAATACTAAGCACACACAGGGACGAGTGCTTCATTCATCTAGAAGACAGAAATGGAGTCTGTGTTGCTATGCTTGTCTCCCTGAGTCAGTGGTCTAGGTTGCTGGTGATTTCCTGCACAAGAAATTAGCTCTGGACCTCAAAATGACCTCTGTTTAAGAATGCAAAATACCAGTTATGACTAAACTCTTGGCCAGTGCTGACCAGCTGTAATTACACAAGTGCAGTACCATTTATAAGTATACTTGACCTTGATAATTAGGGCACAGCATATAGGAAATACAGATGCAATTTTAGACACATAGTTCAAAGCGAGTAGCTCCTTTAAAAATATATATTTCTGTATATCATTTTAAATACAGAGTATTATATCCTCTGTAGTTTTCACAACCTAAAATTACAAAGATGATCACCCTGCAGACTGTGGGCCTTCAGTATGCAAATGGTGTGTTATTAGGGAATTGATGCTACATTGATTGTTTTAATATTGAAAATTTATTTTATGTGTGTGAGTATTTGGGCTGCATGTATGTCTGTGAACTATTCATAAGCCTGGTACTAGCAGAGGCCAGGGAGGATATCAGAGTCCCTGGAACAGAAGTTGGTTGTGAGCCACCATGTGGGTGCTGGGAATTGAACCCAGGTCCTCTGGAAGAGCACTGAGCAATTTCTCCAGCTCCCATATTATCAAATTTTAAAAAAGAAAGAAAAAAGTAGATTTATTTGACAGAAAAAATTGTAGTATAATTCTTTTTGAGATAGATGATCATGGCTTTGGGAACATAGTTCTCCAGTGAGGAGCTTCAGAAACAGAAAAAGAGAAATTGGTGATTCTTATTTAGGTGATAATTAACAGCAACTTCCATTTGTTGATAGAAACACTCAGCTTTCGCCTCAAAAGGAGTAAGATAGTTTATTCGAGATCCAAATGTGAGTAATCATGGCTTGGGGACACAGATTCAGGTCACCCCAAGTACAGGGTTCCAATGTGACAATAGTTGCATCCAGTTTTACAGTGTGTCAGACCAAAGGGAGGTCACAAAGTCAGACACTTTTCAAACACAGTGGGGAACAGCAGATAAGGGGGCTCTAGCAATGGGAGAAATCTCTGCTCTAGGCCTCAGATCCTATCTGAAGACGCTTAAGTGTTTGTGTTGGTAAAGGTTACATTCGTTAGTTCCATTCTTGTTCATTTGAAAAGGCTCTACCTGATTATTTTAGGATGTTAGATCAAACAGAGGTAGGCAGTGAATAGCTATTAAGGGGGCTAATGATAAGTAGGTTCTTGGGCCTGCACCATTACCAACTCTCCTCAATTGTGAAGTCGTAATCAATCAGCCTTTTAGAATCTTTTTTTCTTGCAAACTACANTTTACATATTAAATGAACTATGAGACAAAGTATAACTTATGTTGTATGAGTTAACTTGAAAAATATCTTCTTGTTTATAATGAACAGATCCAGTGTTAAAATATGCCAGGATACCCAACTGGGAGCCCAGACCTGAAGAAGGGTAGGAAAGGAAGTGGATAATGAATATGAACAGGATATAAATTTGAACTCTGAAACAGGAATTACTAGTAACTGGGGAAAGTCTCTGCCTGCCTTTAAGTGGGGAGATGAGGAAGGCGGGTGCAATGAAGGGAGAAGAAGCTGGGAAGACCTTTTTAAGCCATCCTAAGGACAATGAAAGATTACACTTCAAACACTAGAAAGCTTTACAAGANATACACTCCCTGCTCATGTCTCTGAAGTCTACTGAGTTGTTTAAAATAATGACAGCTGCTATGTTTGTTTAAACATTTAAGTAATCAACTCCAAATTAGCCGGGTTAAGTGTATGTGTGTACATGTGTGTATGCGCATGGTGTGTGTGCATATTAATATAGATAGATAAATATAATATTATGCTGTGTGTGTATATATGTAGGTTTCTTTAGTCTTCCTCCCCTTCCTCTTCTTCTCTTGTATATTACATCCCGACTGCAGTTTCCCCTCTCTCCCCTCCCCCAGTCTCCCCCACATCTCCTGTCTCCTCAGATCCCTACTCGCTTTGTCTCCCCTCAGAAAAGAGCAGGCCTCCAAGGAGCATCANCCAAACAATGCATAGTATGCTACAATAAGACCAGGCACATACCATCACATCAAGGCTGGATGAAGCTACCTAGTAGGAGGAAAAGGGTCCCATAAGTAGGCAAAAGAGTCTTTTTTTTTAATGCAGAGTTTCGCTATATAGTCTTGCTTGAACCTCACTATGTAGACCAAATAGACCTTGAAATTTGGCAATCCTTCTGCCCTTGCTTCCTGAGTGCTGGTATTACAGGCATGCACCACCATACCCAGCTGACTAATTGTCTATTTTGTACGATTATTAAAAATCTTGGCAATGCTTTGACCACTGAAGAATGAAATAAAGGAATAATACAGGGACTGCAGCCAACTGGTCCTTGACATGAACGATGGGGTTATTTTTCAAATCAGAATCTTAATAAGGATTGAAATCCAATTTCCAAACCATGTGGTAGGGAGTTTCCCTAAGATGTAACATTGTTACGTGCAATATTTTCCAATAACTCAGTGAAGGAGGCAAAAACCTAAAGCAAGGCAATGCATCTAAGACAAATTGAGTTCTCTAATTCACACAGTACAAATGTACTTAAATATTAATTATCACTTCAAAACGTACAAAGATGTATTTGTGCCACCTATAAAATGACATTTTAGAGACAAATAGCATAAAATGAGCTTTGGGGAAAATAATCAGGGGATTAGATTGTTTTCAGGCACTTGCCTGTCGCTTCTAATGATGTCAGCTACTAATTAAATGCTTCAGTTCAGTNCTCATAGAAGACACCCCTAGGACCTCTACCCACTGATGCTCCTCACAAGCAAACTCCTACGTGCATCTGAAGGTGAAAAATCTCTAAAGTCACCTGCTATTCAGAGCAATCCAAGGTTAGTTTTCTCCAACATTAGTCAAAAGGTGACACTGTAAATGGTGCACAGACCTTTGAATGGACGTATTTTGTGAAGATTGTATGTGTGAATATGAGCATAAAGTAAAGCAAGCCATGTGCCTGCCCTTTGCCAGCAGCATTTTCTTTTGCACACTTGTGATTATCGATTGCTTCTCTCCTCTTGGAGACATAATCTTTCTAAACCCCTCTTNCTGGTCTTAGAACTTCTGAGTATCTTTTCCCAAGGACCAGTGAGCCACTGTTTGATATGTAGTCTCCAAAGGGACAATGTTCCTATCTTCTATGTTCAGAGGGGGCGGGGTAAGGGGGAACCCAGTCTCCTGGAGGTGCCTCTCTCCAAGTTAAACTACGTTTGCCATTATGTCATCCTGATCCTTTGCATGAAGCCAATTAGTTTATACAGATGGTCACTCCGGTTTCCAGGAAAATTAAAAATGGACTATGTGTGGCAGATGGGGCTGTCAGTCATCCTTCTTGAGGATGGTCTAGTTTTTATCTTGAAACTGTGTGTGTCACAGGTGGCATCTTCAAGGCTCTATAAAAAGNTGAGATTTCTTCCTATCTTTGCAACCTCTTATCTATGCTGGTGTGTGTCAGCCCTGATTAAATGTGTGCCCAAGAACAGCACTGTTTTCTGGTCTGTCCTTGAGGAGAAATTTTCTAGGTTTGAAGATGATTTTGTTTAAAATCNCCCCTATATGACCTTGTATTGATCATATGGATGGGTGCCCATGCTCTTAAGACTCCACCACAGCAGATGTTAATATTTGCNGTGTCTGTGGATTAACCACCATTGTCAAACTACTTCTCTTCCTAAAGCTCACTGAGTTAATCTGGAACACGCATTCTGCTGTTCTCCCCATCCTGTTCTAACCTTATCTTTAATAATGTACTGAAATTTTAATGTAAATGTAGAGGGTTAACTTTATCATACTCCCAAGGAGTAAGCTAAAGAACAGGGTGAGTTATTTGAGCTTTGGGAGGCTGGGAGCTGTCAGGCAGCTGAGAAAAGGGGGACTGGTACAATTGGTGGGGAGAGGAGAGAGGCTCAGCTGTTGGCAGTTCAAGGTCAGTGAGTGTAGGACAGAAGAACATTTCGATAACAACATTTCGTCATCCCAAAAGACAGACTAAGATGAAACAATGGCTTACAGTCACAGAGAGAGAAGAAACAAGGGGAAATGCTACACTTTATTCCTAGGAACAGACAGTGATATTGGAATTGCTACTGTACCATGTCCTGATCAGACCCAAACCAGCCCTTCATGCTCATGCCATACCTAAGGTGACATTGACCAGTGACTCTTGGTTTTTCCATTCCTTTAGATAGGGTCATGCTATGTCCTACAGACCATCTGGGCTCAAACACTAAAACTTCTGCCTCAGTCTCCTAAGTGCCAGGATTACAAGAAGCCTCCCCCACTCCTTGATTTCTCTTGAATCTTCAGAAGCGAGGGAAGTGTTANAGGCCTGCATTGTTCCTTGAAGTAGCCANCAGCCATGTGTGTCAATTCACCACTGAATGTGGCTAGTATGACCAGAGAATGTTAAAATTTTAATTAAAAGAATTAAGTTTTTAATCCACTTAAATTTATGTTGTAATATTACACCTAGTGTCTACTCCCTTGGACAGAATTAGATGATTCAAGGNNAAAATGAGGGGCTGGGTCATTCATTAAGGAACAATTTTACAGCAGCTGTGTGTTGGATGTGAGTGACTTGTATGTGCTCTATGTCATCCACTCTGAGGGGGAGCTGCTCAGGGCTGGAGATCCTGAAGGTTGCTCCTAAAGGGATGAGGTAAGCTCTTCTGGGCTCTTCGCAGCCACTGCCTGAGACCTTTTTGCTGTTTTGCTTTCACATATTCTGTTATTTTCAAGTTCTGCTATCTTTATCTTGCCCACATCCTGGGACTCCTAAGAGGATTCATTTGTGAGAGTTTTAGAAATAGCTTTGTAGATTAAAATTCTGGGAAAAGTGTCTATTACCACTGGCAGTCCTGACTCAGAGAGATTAGGTTTCTGACAGCTTGTTGTTACAGGGTTCAGAGCAACTTAACCTAGGAGGCAGGCGCTTTCAGATACCCTCAGAGAGAGGATGCTTNCCCATAAAGCTAGCCATTCTGCTGCTGCAGTCTGCCTTCACAGTCCCTCATTTCTCTGCCCATCTTAGAGCCTTGGGCTTCTGACAGAGCTGATTGACACTGCCTGGAGGCTGTACCAACAGTGTCATCATCTCTGTCTGAGGGCAGGGTGAGGTTGGTCACAGTGATAAGCCCCACTGCACAGTGGGAAGTGCTGTCACCTTGAAGTCAGAAGACAAGTCTTTGAGCCCTAATGTCCCCATGTTGGTTATGAAAATGCAACTAGGTACATAATCTTTTTGAGCTTCAGCTCTCTCATTTGACACATTTCAATGACCAATGACAGGCCAGGTATTATTTCATTGGGACTAGAGTCATCAGTGAACAGCTACTTCATGGAACTTATGCTTCCACTAGGAGAACCGAAAATAAAACATAACAAATACTTTATAACCATACTAGAAGGTAACAAGCTAAGGAGAAAAATAAACAGCAAGAAATGAGTGGGAGAGAATATATTCTTGCCATAGAATCAGGGTAGATCTCACAGAGATGCAGACCTTAGAGCAAAGGCTGGACAAAAATGAAGTATAACCCTATATGGTCAAGCCCCTCAAGTAACACAGGTTTGGTTTAGAACAGGATGGGGAAACCTGAAACTACAATATGATTGGCCACTCTCCCTGAGTGACAATAACAGCTACCCTGGAAGTGCCTAACCTGTGCTAGATGCCAATAATTTAAAACTCTTTTTTCTTTCTCTTTCTCTCTATCTCCCTTTCTGTCTGTCTGTCTCTGTCTCTGTCTGTCTCTGTCTCTGTCTCTGTGTGCGTGTGTGTGTGTGTGTGTGTGTGTGTGTTACTGGGAATTAAATCCAGGGCTTTGGACATCTACCACATACCTAGCTCCAAATACTTCACATCTAAAAGCTGGTACCAATTGGCCCTCACCTTGGAAGATGAAGACCAACAGTGAAACTTCAAACTATCAGTCTCAGGAAACAGATATTTTCAACTTGAATCTGACTCCATTTTCTGCTGGGGATTGATCTCAACATGAAGAACTGGNTAGATAGGCAGAGCTGGTGAATGAAACATAAAACAGCCAAGAGCTGGTTCTCCCAGGGCCCANGAGTTGCTGCTTTTCCCCAGTCTTTTCTGAGGATGTTTGAAGAATTAATAGCTTGAAACACAGATGGTGTCTGTACCTGGAGCACAGAGCGCATTTGCTAATTGCTCATTATGGAAAGAGACCGTTTCCTTAAGCTTAGCTGCCTGTCTTTTAGTGCAGCAGTTCTCAACCTGTGGGTCACGACCCCTTGGGGGGGTCAAATGACCCTTTCACAGGGGTTGCCTGAGGCCATCAGAAAATAAATATTTACTTTACCATTCATAACAATAGCAAAATTACAGTTAAGAAGTAGCAATGGATAATTTCATGGTTGGGGGTCACCACAGCATGAAGAACTGTATTAAAGGGTCGAGGCATTAAGGAGNTTGAGAACCACTGCTCTAGTGTTATCAAGTGTTTGTAGTGGTGGGAAGTGAAACTCAAGTAGCCAGCGGGAGCAAGTGACTACAATGCTATTACCAGGTGAATCTCTGATCCAAGAGTCCTATCTGTCNATATCCAGGAAAGAGTGGCAGGCTAATTCTACTAGTTGACTAATAGAGTATAATTTGAAGACCTAATCTGGAGACTTTTGCTCTGGATATCTATGTGAATTAGACTTTCAAGGAGAAAATGTAAGAAAATTTAAGGAGGAAAGATAAAAAAAAAAACAAAAACATTATAATGTATTGAACTCTTTGAGTCATGGTCCAGATTATAAAGTCCCCTGGGAAATGATGGCTCATGTGTTGTCCTAGCACAGTTGTAAAGAGATGGTTCTTAAGTAGCAAGTTTCTTCAGGCAATCGGAAGTAGAGATGATTTNGGGGCTGTATTGGACTATTATTAGATGTTNTGTTTCCAGTTTCAAGCATTTACCCCACTTCTATCATNCTACAGCTAAGGNGAATGATGTTTTCCTTAAAAGACCAGACCTTAGGGAGCACTGGACATTTGAACGAGACAGCTTAGCATCCTGGCTTTTGTGAGCTGCCAGAGCAGGATCAGAGGCAGGCTGAGCAGAGCAGGTGATCTGGAGGTGAAATGGACAGCAAAGCCCTGGGGCAGGCTGGGAGCTGAGCCTTAACATTTATACAAGGTCCTGGAGGGTAAAGGCATGGCAAGAACAAATACAACTGTCAAGATAATGGTTTCAAAGACTCCTCCATACGATCAAAAGTAAATGCCAGGAAGAGGACTCACACACTACCCAGAATCCGGAAAATACCACTGCTGATTCTATTTTCTTTAAAATTATGGNATTAGTATCCTACAAATGTATAATGACGACTCCTAGCTCTTGGCAAGATCCTGTTCTTGGGGAGTCCATTTGAAATTCTGTATGTTTAGCTGAGTCCCTGTTTTATCTTGTATGTGGTATGTGTATAGTTTATCTTCAGGTGCTTTCAAGGGAGGTCTAGGGCACATATTCATCTTTAAATAAACATGGATGTTGTAAGGTACAGCTCACTTTTTTAATGTGTGAGTCTCTGGTTCACTCTCCAGCAGCATACTAAAGAGTGCGGTATGAACTATTTCCATGTTCACCAGCTACTATTTCTAAATGTACGTGTGGTGGTCTGAATAAGAATGGCCCCCATAGGCTCATAGATTTGGATGCTTGGTTACTAGAGAGTGGCACTATTTAAAAGGTTTAGGAGATATGGCCTTGTTGGAGTGGGTGTGACTTGGTAGAGGAAGTGTATCACTGGGGTTGGNCATTGGGGTTTCAGAAGCCCAAGTTGGGCTTGGGTTCTCTCTCTCTACGGCCTGTGGATCTGAATGTAGAGTTGTCAGCTACTTCTCCAGCACCATGTCTGCCTGCATTCTACAGTGGTCCCTGCCATGATGACAATGGACTGAACCTCTGAACTGTAAACCAGCCCCAATTAAATGTTTTGCTTTATAAGAGTTGCCATGGTCATGGTGTCTCTTCATAGCAATAGAACATTGACTAGGACAGCGAGCAAAATTTCACTGCTATTATTGTCACACAGGAAATGGAAATAGGATATATATATATATATGAAATATATACATTCATACACACACATATATATACATTTTCTTAGAGACAGGGAGAATTAAATGGAGAGGGTGAGGGAAGAAGGGAGTAAGGGAGGGAACATGGAGAGGGACAGATAACAGGTAACACTAAGGGCCACTTATGGGGTCATATGGAAACCTACTACAGTAGAAACTTCTTGAAATANATACATATATGNAAGAAATCTAATTTCTTTCCAAATTAGACTCACCAAATAATGGGGGAAACAAAGCCCCAACAAGACATCTCTTGTCATCAAGTGAAACTCCAGTGTCAGCAATGGGTGCCATCTAATTGAGATGTTGGTCAAAGGAAACTTCATGGAAATCCTCAAACAGCTCAGGCTATTGCCAAGGCTGTTGGTTGCTCTCCACAAACTGTTGGTAAAGCCTTATTACTGAAGACAAAACTTACATGTCTNATTAAACACAGATAATTCAAGTTGATGCNTAACTAGAGCCTTCACCCCTACTGACTAGTGTTCATAGTACTGGAAGGTATTCTGCACACTATCAGAGGAGAAAGGGAAACACAAACCCTGNTACAAACACTTGAANCTGCAGTGGTGACCTGTCTGCATGATATGCTGGTGCAATAGGGGCACCAGTGTTGTGGGCTGCACTAAACGGTCTCTGATTAGATTTAAGGTCCACTCCATGAGATGNAACCCATGCCTGGCACAGCTTGAGTGGCTAAGAATCTGAGACTAGACAGGCCATGAACCCAGGGTGAAACCAATTACTAGTGTTCTTCTAAAGGGACATAGTAATAAAATGACTCGTAATGACATTCTGGTTGTACCCACAGATAAGTGTCTTGGTCAGCCATCATCAGCTGAACTGCAGCTTCCTCCTGCAGTAGATGGGAACTAATACAGAGACCCACAACTGGACAATATGCAGAGTGAGAGACCTTGGAACACTAAGCCCTAAATGGGATGTCTCCATCAAACCCCTCCCCTCAGGGTTCAGGAAATTATGTGGAAGAGGAGGCAGAAAGATTCTAAGAGCCAGAGGAGATGGAGGACACCAGGGAAGCAGTGTCCTCCAGACACCCCAGGACTGACACATACATGAACTCACAGAGACTAGAGCAG